>CAFUXE010000631.1:30817-62394 GCA_903364295.1 Serranus cabrilla | reverse complement strand
TGAAATGTAGATCCAGGACCTAATGGAAGCTGACAGAACAGGAGAAAAGTGCCTCTTTTGTAGACAGCTGACATTGGGCGAGAGGCAGAGTACACCCCCCTAAATTAGCAACTAAGCTGCAAAATGACTGTTGGAGGAAGCTCGAGGTCGGGTGACCAGAGAGAACCATGAACAAATGTTCATGCTGTAGTCTGCAGGGAGCAGCAGGTGCAAGGCTATCATGACCCAGGCCAACACTCCAGTGGGATTAAAGATTCAATGGTGAGAAGAGGCTCCTCACTGTGACCCCAAATATCTTCAGCAACTTTCTAAAGGTCTATTGTGTCTCATTTATTGTTTATATTATCATTAACATCTGCTGCTTGTTTAGCGTCACGATTGTTCCTCAGATGTGACAACTCATAAAGGCAAGGTAAAGTAGTCATCACACCAATCAGTAAGCAAACAGATCAGTCAAGCAATCATGTGATGAGCATATATTGTCTACAGCCACGCTGGTTGTACTGTGAAGACTTTCTTACTGTTTATCAGGTTAACCAGGAACTAAGTCTATCAGCAAAAACAGAAACAGGGCAGAGAAAGGATGCAGTCAGTCAAACAAAGAAACAGCATTCATGGGCATCCGCTCGCCATTAATAAATATTAACATTACCATCTTGGCTCTTTAACACATGAGTGCACAGCAGGTTTCAGAGCATGTCTTTATACCACAATATTTGCAGTTGAAAGGTGTTAGGAATTTAATATTGCAGATCCAACTGTTTGTTTGCAAATTGAGCAGCTTTGCTTGTGGTTGAGCAAACTTTTTTGGGCGGGAGCTATCTTGAAATTCTTCCTTTGATGTGTGTTGTTTGGAGTGACAGCTTGGCAATGACTCAAAATAAAAATATCTTTGCAAAGGGATACCAGAATGGGACTTAAAGGATCAGTCAAACAAGAACAACTTGTCCAGGCATCTTCAGTTGACTTGATTACTGTAACAGTATCTTCACAGGTTTCCCTAAAAGACCAAGAAAATAGTTCATATCATTCCAGTTCTCAGATCTTTACACTGGCTTCCTGTCCGTCAAAGAATTGACTTTAAAGTACTGCTGTTGGTTTATAAAGCACTGAATGGTTTAGGGCCAAAATACATTTCTGTCCTGCTGCTACGTTATGAACCACGAGACCTCTCATGTCGTCTGGGACCGGTCTGCTTTCTGTCCCCAGAGTCAAGACTAAACAGGGAGAAGCAGCGTTCTGTTTTTATGCTCCACATATCTGGAACAAACTCCCAGAAAGCTGTAAGTCTGCTGCAAAAATCACAGCTGAAGACTGTAAATCTAATTTACTTAGCACTTTGAATTGCCTTGTGTATGAATTGTGCTCTATAAATAAACTTGCCTTGCCTAATTTGAGGTTGTTGTTTTTTAATGATATCTCACTGCACTGTAACTTTAATTTTACTTAACATTTAAAAGTGTTTCTCTATGTTGTTTTATTGCTTTTATTCTTTATATGTTTTTCATGATTGATGTAAAGCCCTTTAATGCCCCGCTGTTGAATTGTGCTATCCAAATTAACTTGCCTCGCCTCGCCATGCCTCTTCAACAACACACATTACATACTTCAGTTGTGAAACTTAACTCATTGGAGAAGAATTAAACGAGAGCTTATTGGCCTCCAGGGCAGGAGCCTGACGCTCAACAACTGAATGAACTGATGCTTGTTTTGGAAGCCACTGTGGGCAAAGCTTGGGATGGTTTGATTGATTCGACACTTCATTTTACAAAAGGGTTGGTCTCACATAGGCATTAGTCCACAATTGGAGTAGCATGGCCACAGTATTCCAGAGCTACAAACAACCAGGCTAAAGGAAATATACCAGTGGGGGGCAGTCAACTACAAGGCAAATGAGACACCAGTGAGTGCTGAGCATCCTTGTTTAATTACCATGAAGAGCCAGCACAAGAAACTGAGAAGTTGAAGACTTAAGAAAAACAAATATTTCAGAAAATGTATTTTAATTTGTCTCTTAATTTCAGATTTGGACTGGATAAAACAATATGTTTTACTCATCAGTTTCTGAGCCGCAGCTGAGTAGCACAGATATATAAAAAACAATACAAAAACAGGAAACCTATAGCCGACAAACACACTGTCAAATCCTAATCCTAAATCCTAAATCCTGTGTTATATTTATTGCATTTATGATGCTATGACGTTCTCTTGATCGAAAGAGGGCGTCTTTGCATTCGAGTTGCCAGAAAATGAACGAAGTCGTTGCTAAGCTTTCCTTGAAAACTGTCTGCTTTTATTGGCACATGAGCCTTGTTTTTTAAGTTCCATGGGTCACAACGGCTCCCAGGCAGTAATGTTTTGGTGTTTGTCCTGTCACTTCCTGTTGTCGCCCTTCCTCCTGTGTCATGTCTGGTGTCTTTACTTCCTGTTCCCTCCTTTTCCTGCTAGTGTGATTACCTTCCCCCACCCTATTGTGTTTCACCTGTGACTCGTTATCTCCCTCTCCCAGTGTGTATACATCTACAATGTGCTCCCTCCTGTCTGTGCCAGAGCGTCAGGGTACACCCTGGACAGGATGCCAGTCTATCACAGGGCTGACACATGTAGACAGACAACCATTCACACTCTCACTCACATCTACGCACAATTTAGAGTCTCCAATTAAACCTAAGCTGCATGTTTTTGGACTGTGGGAGGCAGCCGGAGTACCCGGAGAGAACCCAAGCACACACGGGGAGAGCATGCAAACTCCACACAGAAGGGCCGCAGTCTGGGATCGAACCGCCAACCCTCTTGCTGTGAGGCAATAGTGCTAACCACTATACAACCGTGCCTTTGGATTCGCCCGTTTGAAGTCAGCCGTCACACCATGACTTCTTGGAATTATAACTGGCATGACTTTCTAAACAAATATTCCCACCAGGAAGGAGAGAAACACAGATTCAAACCAGACAAGCAGGTAGAGGGGAGGGGAGGGAGGAGGAGGAAATGTTGTTCTTAGACACATGATGCGATGAAGAGAGTGATATGACATAAAATACCAGGACTAGCAGGTGACGTTAGAAGAAGGAGAGAGATATGAGGGGACAGCCTTTGAGGTCACTTTACTCTTTGGTGTTCACTTTCTTGTGTTTGGGGACCCTGCTGACCACTCTCAACTGGCACCTGTCCGACAACAAGTAAGTGTGTAACTATTATTCCCAACAACTTTTAGAGTAGGAAGGAAGGTTTTTGTATTTTGCATTAGCTTAAGGTTTGAGAAGACATTAAGACAAGGGCTGTAGAGGATGATTAGACATATGATGTTAAGAAGAATTTGAGGCTTTTTTATATGCTCACTGACAGCCTTCCTTTACTTACAGTTGTGTCATTTTCTTTGCCAAATGGCACAAAGCAGTGGAAAAAAAATAAATGAGGAAAAATATGTTTTTATATCCAAGAATGGGTGAATACATCTCTTAAGACACCATGTTTATCTTTGCTTCAGTATCATAAGTCTCACAATACGATTCTAGCTGCGAAACTTTCATTTGGAAAACTTCTCTTCATTATGAAACAACCAACATGTTCATTTGTTTTTTTTAAATTGTTAAAATATTGTTTTTCCTGAACCACATAGTTGATTGCATAAAAGCATCATTAAGTGCTGATCTAATTCAGATTGCTTTAATATTTTTTTATTTAAAATACAGCACTTTAAGTACAGGAAGTTTCCTCTAAATTAATGTTTAATGAACAAAATATAATGTGACTCCTGAAGCAAGGCATAGAGGTGCAGTTTTGTTACAGGACAGAGAAAAGAGTTGATAGACTGGTCTGTTTCCTCTAAAGAAAACAAACCACCTTTGTTCCACTGATAATCATGCTGCATGCCTTGTGAATATTTAGTCAAACATTTAATTCATTTTCTCTTAATAAATTACTTTTGTTGAATTGGAAGCATGGTGTGATCTCTCATTTTGTCATGGCCAAGGAGCCAGTTTGTGACAATATCTTACCTAAAAAATTGTATGTATATATTTAAAGTTGCACATGCATTTCAGGTGTCGTATAAGAACTTACTAATATATGAAGCAAGACTACAGGAAAAACTACTGTGTCCATTTTCATGAAACAAGACTAAATGGTCTAGAATAGGGCAAGGACTGGATCCAAATCTAAAAGCCAGTACACAAAATATTTTTCCTTGTATGTACTTGGTAAATGATTTTAAATTTTATTATTATTCTAACATTGCTCAAAGACAATAGGGGCTCTTGGTACCAATTATGTTGTCTGTTATATCTCTGACATCAGAAGGTAACTCCACTGTCCTGTTTCTCTGTTTCCCTCCACAGCGATGAGGAACCTCCAAGACTTCCTCGTCACAAGAAAAGCCCCTCCAAGCTCTGTAAAGGCTGCAAGTAAGAGCAAACACCGTCAAGTCAAAGTCAATTTGTCGTCATTAATGGTGCCATGTGTGAGGTATCTTACAATTGGCAATAACTCATAATAGTGAAATATTAATTCCAGCATATTAATTTTGGGTCCATACCAAAAAATGATATTCCATTGCTAGATTAACCAGAAATCTTTACATTTGATTCCAGTCTGCCACAGGAGTAGACATCCATTGTAATCACAAAAATGCATTGCGGGGTATATGCGTCTATCCATTTTCATCCGCTTATCTGGGGCAAGGTCGCGGGGGCAGCAAGCTAAGCAAAGGCATTCCAGACGTCTCTATCCCCAGCCACAACGTCCACCTCCTCCTGGGGTCACTGAGGCGTGCCCAGACCAGGCAAGAGATATAATCATGGTGCGAACTACGGGGGAGCCAGGGGGGTCTCAGCCCCCCTTAATGGGACATGAGCTCCCCTGGAAATATGATTTGTGAAATTTTGGGGGGGTCACTTATATATTGGCAAAATGCTGTTTTTCCCATGGTTGTCCTTTATTTTATTATTATTATTATTTTGTATTATAATGATGGATCATGTGTAGAGCTATTTTTAATGTCTGATTTGCGCATCACTATTTCACTTTAATAAAGATGCCGGCCTGCATGCAGTTCTTGTCCTCACCATTCAAGCGTGGGGGCACTATGCCTTAAACGTCACTGTAGACAGGCTGACATGTTTTGGTTTTGATTTAGATTTGATTAAGATTTGATGCGTGTGTGGAGGTTGGATGTGATATGTGCTTACATGTGCTGCAAAAAACAGAGATGTAATTCTAAGGTCACCAAACCGAATCCCTTTCCCTCCCACTGGCTGGGCCTTGAGTCCTGTCCATGAAAACCACAAACAGAATCTGCTTTTGCGCTTTCAGACTCTCTCTCTGAACTTTAAGCTTCAACTTTGGCAGAACAGTCGTGAGTGAGCATTGTGACCAACAATGGGCTGAGGACACAGCCTTAGGATCTGTGCAAGTGTTAGCAGGGAGAATTTCACAAACAGTTTCTGAGGGATAATGGTATTGAATGCTGAACTGAAATCAATGAACAGCATTGTAATGTAGGTGCCTTGTCCAGGTGAGAAAGTGCTGAGTGCAGAGTGTAGGAAATGGCATCATCAATTGAGCAGATGGGACAATATGCAAATTAAAGAGAATTCAGTGGAAGGATAGCGTAGATTTGATCTGCCCCACATCCAGCCACTGCTTTTGCTCAACTGACTGCTTGTTTTCACCTTTATCAATGCATTATTCATCTGACTGCCTATTTGCATGTGTGTGTGTGTGTCACAGGGAGGTCATCGCCAAAGTAAAAGAGCGTTACTCTCAAACCTGGAAGAAGAGGGAGCAAAATTCCACAAAGTTCAGGTGATTTATTTTGAATTTGTTTTATTTATTTTTAGTAAAACAAAACAAAAAGAGACTGATTATTTCCAGAATTACAAATATTTGTCTATGTATGCACAGAAATGTTGCAGCTCCAGTGTGAGTAATCCAGCAGGAATTTGTCAGTATGATTTAAAAGGAAGTTCAAATGTATCGCACATTAAGTAGCACTCAAAGAGCAGTACTTAAACACACTTAAACATCCATTTGCTTTCTGATAAAATCACATAAGGTAACATAAGCACATGGTCTAAATATAATACAACTTAAGGTCAAATTATGGAAAAACAGGGTCTTTCTTCACTTGCCAGGGTAGAGTTACCAGATAAAAATCCTTATTTAAAAAAAAGAAATGTTATTTACTACTTGAATTGAATCAAATTTATTTTTAATGCATTTGGCAGAGTACAGCTTGGGACGGGTCAACACTCCTGACCAACTTGTCTTTAAACAAAGTCCTTGTGGTTCCACAGATCTGAGCTGAGCAGCCAATGCAATGGTTTTGACAAGGCCATCATGACCCAGGCCAACAGTCCAATCGGATCCAAGATTATGTACACCTTGGAAATAAGGAGCCTCCAGGTGACCCCGGAGATCCACAGCAGCTTTGCAAAGGTCTGTTTGGCTTTAATGAATGTTACCATCATTACCATCTTGGCTCTTTAACACATGATTACACAGCACAATTAAGTTTCAATGCGTGTCTCTATACCGCAACATGTGCAGTTGTTAAAATTTATTATTGCAGATCAAACAGTTTTGTTTACAAATCCAACCGCTTTGCTTGCTGTTAAGCGGAAACTCTTGGGTGTGACCACATTACCAACAAACCACATTCATTTAAAGACTGTCTAGAGACAATGTAGAGTATTCAAGCAAATATGTCATGTCCACACTGAAAACATATAAACTCATTGGGAATTTCATGCATTGTATGGTTATTTACATTTTACTCAGTGGCCCAACTTTTTGGAAGATGAGTTGTAGAATAGTTTTGGATATGTAAATCTGTGCAATCTGGAAAAATATTAATATTTGCCTCCATATTTGTTTACAGTCAAAGACTGAGTGAGAATTTTCACCAGTTTTTATACCTTTTAAAGTCCAAGGCATTGGCAAATGAAAACAATAAACATGTTAACACATGCATGGAATTTAGATCTGCGATTATATTGAAATATTATAGATTTCACTTTCCTAATGGAGACTTTTTAGACAGCATATTATCATAAATGTTGTGAGTTTGTAATTCATTTTCTGTTGCTGTTGATTCCAGGAGCATCCATTCCCAAATAAAACATGGGAAACCTGTGCTGTTGTTGGGAACGGAGGGATCCTGACAGACAGTAGCTGTGGAAAGATGATCGATTCAGCTCAGTTTGTTATCAGGTGAGAAAGCTGTCCAATGCAGTGGCTGATAACAATCATAACGAACTGAATTTAATTCATGACTGTTCAAATGGAAAATTCCATATAATATTTTCTTCATCTTCTTTGTTGTTTGTTCAGGTGCAACCTTCCTCCTTTGGAAGACGGCTATGACAAAGATGTGGGCACCAAGACTGACCTTGTGACAGCAAACCCAAGCATCCTCATAGACAAGTGAGTGCGACAGCACATCTCACTGCACTTAATTGTTCTTTTGGTTTTGTTGCTTCACATCTGCTGTTTATTGTCAGGTACGGGGCTCTAATGGGGCGCCGCCGACTGTTTGTGGAGAGACTGAGAAGCTTTGGCAACTCTCTGATGCTCCTTTCCGCATTCTCATTTGGCCGTTACACTTCTATGTGCCAGCGGGCCCTCTACAGCATTGAGGACTTGGGAAGCCCCATCCGGCCCATCTTCTTAAACCCTGACTACTTCCGGAAACTGACGGCCTTCTGGCGCTCCAAAGGCTTAAAAGCATCACGGCTCAGCTCCGGCATAATGATGATTAGCCTGGCGCTGGAACTCTGTGATAAAGTGGATCTGTACGGGTTCTGGCCCTTTGGGAATCACCCACAAGGACTCTATGCTGTAACTCATCACTACTACGATAATGCAAAAGTTACACCAGGAATCCACGCCATGCCGGCCGAGTTTGACCTCTTTTTGCGGCTGCACAGTCAGGGGGTGCTCAGACTTCACCTGGAAGATTGTCGGCCAGGTGAAATGTAGATCCAGGACCTAATGGAAGCTGACAGAACAGGAGAAAAGTGCTTTTTTTGTAGTCCAGTCACTCATGAAGTCTTTCATATATTTTGAATGGACAGATCTATTTTGGTTGATGATATGATAGATAGGATAAGTCAGCTTATTAGAAGATTTAAGATTCATGAAACTGGGGGGAGAAGAGCATTTTAAGGTATAATTCCTTTAAGCTTCAGGTCATAAAAGTCAATGGTTTACATTGTAAATTTTAACATTGTAAAGTGTAACATTAGATGACCAGCTCTGGTTGGCTGCCGGGTCATCCCCAATCGCCCATTTGCAAAGTCCAACCTATTGTTGGGGGTTTTGCCAAAATCCAGAAGCAAAACTTCACTGTGTTTTGTGCTCTAGCATCGGAACTGCAGAGTCCATTACATCTGGTTAATATTTATTCAATAACAATATGACTTCATATTACTACTATACTATCAATTCCTTGTCTATAGTATATTTTGTTTTGTTTGTCGTTTTTCTTCTGTTATTTTCACACCTCCTCTCTCTCACGCACACAAACCTGATTTGCATTTCTAAAGCTTGCAGCATTGTCATTTACATGTGAACGGCTCCCAGACAGTAGTGTTTTGGTGTTTGTCCTGCCACTTCCTGTTTTATTTTGTCGCCCTTCCTCCTGTGTCATGTCTGGTGTCTTTACTTCCTGTTCCCTCCATTTCCTGCTCTTGCGATTACCTTCCCACGTCTTAATGTGTTTCACCTGTGTTTCGTTATCTCCCTGTCCCAATGTGTATATATACCATGTGCCCCCCTCCTGCCTGCCTGTTGTGTTTCCTGAGCCTGCCTTTCCCTTGCCGGTACCTTTGCCTTTTGGACTGCCTGTTCATGTTCGACCCTGCCTGCAATGGTACTGAGTTTTTACCCTCTCCCTCACATGTGCCTCAGCCTGATGATCTGCTCTCCCGTGTACCACCCTTCCTGTCTCTAGTCAGTGCCTCTGCCTGTCTGTCTGGAAATCCAGTTCGAACCCGCCTGTCTGATTATCTGCCTCCCGTCTGCCCCCTGCCCCCTGCCTTTTGAATTCTTGCATTCACCCTAGTTCCTTTTAACATTTGCATCACCCCTACGGAACCCTGTTGATTATTATTAAATATTCTTTTGTGAAAATTAATTCTGACTCCTGATCGTGCGTTTAGTTTCTCCTGTCTGAAGTCAGCCGTGACACCATGACTACTTGTACTTATACCTGGCATGACTTTCTAAAACAAATCATGAATCATATTCTCACCAGGAAGGAGAGAAACACAGATTCAAACCAGAAGAGCTGGTAGAGGGGAGGGGAGGGGAGGAGAGGGAGGAGGAGGAAATGTTGTTGTTAGACACATGATTTGTTGAAGAGAGTGATATGGCACTAAGTACCGGGCTAGCAGGTGACGTTAGAAGAAGGAGAGAGATATGAGGGGACAGCCTTTGAGGTCACTTTACTCTTTGGTGTTCACTTTCTTGTGTTTGGGGACCCTGCTGACAACTCTCAACTGGCACCTGTCTGACAACAAGTAAGTGTGTAACTATTATTCCCAACAACCTTTAGAGCAGGAAGGAAGGTTTTTGTATTTTGCATTGGCTGAAGGTTTGAGAAGACATTAAGACAAGGGCTGTAGAAGATGATTAAACATATGATGTTAAGAAGAATTTGAGGCTTTTTTATATATATATACAGTTGTGTCATTTTCTTTGCCAAATGGCACAAAGCAGTGAAAAAAAAAGTTTTTAAATCCAAGAATGGGTGAATACATCTCTTAAGACACCATGTTTATCTTTGCTTCAGTATCAGGATAAGTCTCACAATACGATTCTAGCTGCGAAACTTTCATTTGGAAAACTTCTCTTCATTATGAAACAACCAACATGTTCATTTAGTTTTTTTAAACTGTTAAAATATTGTTTTTCCTGAACCACGTAGTTGATTGCATAAAAGCATCATTAGGTGCTGATCTAATTCAGATTGCTTTAATATTTTTTAATTTAAAATACAGAACTTTAAGTACAGGAAGTTTCCTCTAAATTAATGTTTAATGAACAGAATATAATGTGACTCCTGAAGCAAGGCGTTGCAGTTTTGTTACAGGACAGAGAAAAGAGTTGATAGACTGGTCTGTTTCCTCTAAACAAAACAAACCTCCTTTGTTCCACTGATAATCATGCTGCATGCCTTGTGAATATTTAGTCAAACATTTAATTAATTTGCTTCTCTTAATAAATTACTTTTGTTGAATTGGAAGCATGGTGTGATCTCTCATTTTGTCATGGCCAAGGAGCCAGTTTGTGACAATATCTTACCTAAAAAATTGTATGTATATATCTAAAGTTTCACATGCATTTCAGGTGTTTTATAAGAACTTACTAATATATAAAGCAAGACTACTGGAAAAACTACTGTGTCCATTTTCATGAAACAAGACTAAATGGTCTAGAATAGGGCAAGGAGTGGATCCAAATCCAAAAGCCAGTACACAAAATATTTTTCCTTGTATGTACTTGGTAAATGATTTTAAATTTGATTATTATTCTAACATTGCTCAAAGACAATAGGGGCTCTTGGTACCAATGATGTTGTCTGTTATATCTCTGACATCAGAAGGTAATTCCACTGTCCTGTTTCTCTTTTCCCTCCACAGCGATGAGGAACCTCCAAGACTTCCTCGTCACAAGAAAAGCCCCTCCAAGCCCTCTAAAGGCTGCAAGTGAGAGCAAACACCGTCCCTGCTTTTCCTCAACTGTCTGCTTGTTTCTGCCTTCATCAGGGATACCGGGATAATTCACCTGACTGTGTATTTGGATGTGTGTGTGTGTGTGTCACAGGGAGGTCATCGACAAAGTAAAAGAGCGTTACTCTCAAACCTGGAAGAAGCAGGAGGCCAATTACACAAAGTTCAGGTGATTTATTGTACATTTATTTTGTTAGGAATTTGTGAACAGAACAACAAAGAAGAGAGTTATTATTGCCAGAATTGCAAATAATTGTCCAAGTATGCACATAAATATTGTTTCTCGGTGCAGACTGGAATTTGTATTGTCCGAGTGATTTGAAGGAAGAAGGAAGTTCAAATGTACTGCACATGAAGCAGCACGTAGACATTGTCCATTTGCCTTCAGGGAACATAACCCCATGGTCTAAATATAACACGTCTTATGTTCATGTGAGTTATGGGAAAACAGAGGATCTGTCTTCCATTACCTAGGTCTAGTTATGCATTTAAAAGCCTTATTCAAAACAAGAAACTTACTGCTTACTTGAATAAACTGTCAATTAAATTAACTTTAATATATTTGGCAACTTGAAGTCAGCATCAACACTTTTAGCTGACTTTTAACAGCTTTTATTTAAACAAAGTCCTTGTGGTTCCTCAGATCTGAGCTGAGCAGCAAGTGCAATGGTTTTGACAAGGCCATCGTTACCCAAGCCAACACTCCGGTGGGATCCAAGATTACGTACGACGGGGAAAGGAGGAGCCTCCAGGTGACCTCGGATATGTTCAGCAACTTTGCAAAGGTCTGTTGTGTCTCATTTATTGAGGTTACTATCATTAACATCTGCCGCTTGTTTGGTTTCATGATTGTTCCTCAGATGTTTCACCGACGACATTAATTAACTGCTTTGTTCTCGCAAGTCTGACAACTCATAAAGGTAAGGTAAGGTAGTTATCACAAAAACCGGTACGCAAACAGGTCACACCAGTTACTGATGGCAATGGCGGCAGATTACTAATGAGCTGTAATCAGATGGTGGCAGCATGAACTCACTGAACAAAGGGTGACTAACTGTTATTCTAACCTTCATACCTGTTTTTATTTTTTGAGCTGAGTCATCCAAACCAATAGAAGACACCGTGAGATTCAAACAGATTCAACAAAGAAATGATGAAACATTCTCATAACCTCAGCTACGTACATACATACTCACTAGAACAATAAAAGACACATAATGCAAAGTACAGTAAAGTGGTCATTGGATGAACATAAACTATAAGTCTACAGCCATGCTGGTTGTCCTGTGAAGACATTCATACTGTTTATGATGTTAACCAGGAACTAAGTCTCCCAACAAAGAAACAGTATTCATGGGCAACAGCTTGAATGCTATTGACTTATTTCATGAAGCAGAAAAAACTCTGCGTCATCTGCATGTGTAACGCTTCATGAGAACTGCTGGTCAGGTGGCCAAATAACTTTAGAAACAAAATGTGGTTGGTTTGTGGTACATTTTTCTTTGGCTTTGCTTCCAGGAGCATCCTTTTCAAAATAAAACATGGGACACGTGTGCTGTTGTTGGGAACGGAGGGATCCTGACTGACAGCGGCTGTGGAAAGATGATCGATTCAGCTCAGTTTGTTTTCAGGTGAGAAAGGTGCAGTAAACTGATGACAATGTTAACTGAATCAGTCAACAGATCCTTTACTCATCTCTGTTAAAATTCCATCTCTTTTGATGTTTGTTCAGGTGCAACCTTCCTCCTTTGAAAAACGGCTATGACAAAGATGTGGGCACTAAGACTGACCTCGTGACAGCAAACCCAACCATCTTCCAAAAGAAGTGAGCAAGACAACACATCTCAATGCAAATAAAAAAGTTCCTGTTGTCTTGTTACCTTTAAATCTTTGTTTATTTTCAGGTATGGGGCTCTAAATGGACGTCGGCGTCCGTTTGTTGAGAGCCTACGAAGCTTTGGGAACTCCCTGCTGCTGCTTCCCGCTTTCTCCTTTGGTTTCTGCACTCCTCTGTGCATGCGGGCTCTCTATGCTACTGAGGACTTGGGAAGCCCCATCCGGCCCGTCTTCTTAAACCCTGACTACCTCCAGAAACTGGCCGTCTTCTGGCGCTCCCAGGGCTTAAAAGCATCACGGCTCAGCACCGGCTTAATGATGACGAGCCTGGCGCTGGAAATCTGTGATAACGTGCATCTGTACGGGTTCTGGCCCTTTGAGAATCACCCACAAGGACTCTATGCTCTGACTAATCACTACTACGATGATGTCAAAGTTAACAGAGGACATCATGCCATGCCGGCTGAGTTTGACCTCTTGTTGCGGCTGCACAGTCAGGGGGTGCTCAGGCTTCACCTGGAAGATTGTCGGCCAGGTAAAATGTAGCTCCAGGACCTAATGGAAGCTGACAGAACAGGAGATATGTGCTGCCTTTGTAGTCCAGTCACTGATTAAGTCATTCATAAACTTTTGAATAGACAGATCTATTCTTGTCGATGAATGTACCCAAGCAGGTTGCTTGTGTGAATGCCAATTGGCAACAAAAGCCTTTGCTCTGAAATCTTGTTGAAAGTTGCGTGATTTAAATGGACATCCTTCGTGAGGCCATTTGTTGACCTTGGGTGGGTCTTGTGTAACTGTGAGGTAATGTGAGACACCCCTTGTATCTAGGCAACCGAACACATCGTGTTCATGTGACCCTTTCCCTCTCGCCTTCAGGGCTGAAATGTAGAGTAGGCCTTGACATAGCATATGAGGCTGATGTTCTAATCCAGGTGGGTCTAGCCAGTGTTGTGAGTAGCAGGCTGTTCTAGCTGGTTGTGATGGTCCTACGTTCTGAGCCCCATACTGTGTAAGAGCTAGTTCTGATTACGGGTCCGTGTTATGAATGAATGATGATGATTAGGAATGATTATGGGTCCTTGTTCTGGCCCCCAGACTGTGTACTAGCTGGCTGTGATTGCCCTTTGCTCTGACCCCCAAACACTAGCTGGCTCTAAGGGTCCTGTGTTCTGACCCCCACACTGAATGTAAAAAAAACAAAACATTTTGAATTATATTGTGATGTATTTGATTAACTTTTCCAGTACTTTGGGTTACATTAAAAACATGTGCTTATTGACCAGTCCCTGTGATTCTGTTACTAGTCCGACATTGGTTTTGGAATGTGTGGTTGTCAATCTAACTGTCAGGAGTCTAAATGTTACAACATTTTAGCTCAGCTCAAGTGGAGCAAATGTAAAAAGTGGCTCACATTACCCCGCTCTCCCCTAAGTCATACTTCTAAAGTCTTCACAGTGATCTTTATCATCTTGAGAAATACGCACAAGCTGAAGATGACCAACCTTGATAACTGTTGTTGAGCCAGTTTTGAACGATTGTGATGTGTTTTGTTCTTGTGAAAAGCAAGAGGTGAGATGAAAAAGAAGGTTAAATTGAATTAATACTTATATTTATCAGTTTTTGTAGGTAATTAATGATTTGTCATTTGGGTGTAGTATTTCTTCTTAAACCACACATTTGGCTGCACCAACATATGATTGATCGGGGCTACAGTGACGATAGTGCGGTCCTCCTATAACCGGAGGATTGGCAGTTTGAGCCCCGCTTCCTGCGATCCTGTCCTTGTGTCCTAGTGTCCTTGGGTCCTTGGGTCCTTGGGTAAGACACTTTACCCGCATTGCCTGTTAATGCTTGGTGTGGTCGGAGAGGCCGTAGGCACAAAATGGCAGCTATGTTTCTGTTGTCAGAGTGTGACTGTGGAGTGAATGAATAATGGACTCAATGTAAAGCGCTTTATTAATCTAATTCATTATTATTATTATGATTCACTGGTATATTCGGAGAGTTTTACACAGCCCTTTATATGCATTCCTCTATTGAGTCTTTTGGTTTTGACACTGCCTATAGCAAATGCATGAATCCACAGTTGTTCTTCTGTTTTCTTTGGCTTTATATTTCCATGTCCCTTATATTTCCATGCAGCTGTGACATCAGCTTCATCAATGCCCTTGTTGTATGTTCCACATGCAGAGTTTTTCTCATTCCCATTGAGCGTGTTTCTTAAGGGGAAGTTGTTTTTTATCTCAGGGAATCACAATAAGATACTTTTCATCTCCATTTTTGGATTTGTCGGTTTTGCTTTTTACCGTTAAACAAATAAGAATTGCTGCTTGAACACAACAGATAATGTTGACTCGTGTCACTTTGGGCTCTGGGTCATTTTAAAGCCATTTGTCACAATTTCCAGAAGAACAATAAATACAATACAACACTCAATTCCATCAGCTAAATCCTGCTTTTTTACATGAATACATGACACTTTGCCACAGTTGCCCCACTTTAGTGTTTTTGTTTTGTCCACCTGTGTTAATTAGTCATAAGAAGGAATGAGGGCGTGGAGAAAAGGACTCATAGACTTATCACAAACTGAAGTTCAGCTGTCTCCGTATGAACTGCCAGAGTGACAAACCACATGAGCAGAAGTGGCATCTCGTCAGTCTTCTTTAGTTGTTCCAGTCAGTGACACAACATCAGCCTGCGTGACTGTAATTCTCCTGATAGGACTGCAGAGACCTAATGCTCCCCACCAATCAAAATCAAACACAGATTTCATACTGACAACAACAGGACAATACTCAACATTTCAAGAGTGGGAAGCTTTTTGTTTCCTGATAGATTTTTTTGTTCAGAAAAAAAAGAAGCAGAGAATGTATTCAATTTGAATTTCTGATTTATTTTTATAGGAAAATAGGTCTTTTCACATGCAAATGTATTCATCAAAGAATATGAAAAAAAATCTTTCCAAATGGATACCAGAATGGCACTCAAAGAAAGTTACATTTTACAAAAGGCATAGAAAAACACACAAACACACAAATGCATGTATGAATCAGAGTTTGTACTGGTAATACCACTGGTTTTATTGTCACACCCCACAAGAAACATGTAGGGAAACACTAGAGTCTTTCTTCTCAACACAGAACGTTAACTTAGACAGACAGATGCTGAGGGAGGAGATTGTGGTCAATGTGCCACCAGGCCAACACCCTTTTTTATCCAAGGCAAGCAAACAGGTTAGGTTTCCATCTCTTCATCATGTGTTGTGTTATTTTTAAAGCCCTGGTATCATTTCACAGAACAGCAGCGATAACGCAGAGAAGAATAAAGTCTAATACAAGTTTGTATAAAATTGTAAGAGCAATTCCTGTCCAGTGAGCACACTTTATTCTCTTTCATTCTCAGTTCATATCTCATGAGGCAAAAGAGAACAGGGTGACACAAATTCAGGACTGTGCCACAGGGTAACTCTTTTGACCTGGATAGCGGCTGGAATTCCTTTCCTGAGCAGACGGACATATGGAAGTATTCTGCCCCCTCATGGCACCTCCTCAAAATGCTCCTTCTTCACTCTCTATAGTGTTACCTCTTTTGACAGGAAGTCGCCTTCTCGTGGCTCTATCTGGTTTTTCAGTTTGTTTTCTTCTCTACAACAACACAAATTGAATACTTTAGTTGAGAAACTGTGCTCACTGGAGAAGAATTAGAAGATAGATAGATAGATAGATAGATAGATAGATAGATAGATAGATAGATAGATAGATAGATAGATAGCCGCCCCTCCCAATTTCCTCAATAAATGAACTGATACTTGTTTGGGAAGCCACTGTGGGCAAAGCTTGGAATGGTTTGACTAATTTGGCACTTCATGTCTTTTCCACAACTGATCCCATCAGCCAGATGAACTTCACACACACAGCTGTTCAGCAGAACAATGTTTGAAAAGGAGTCACACTGTTTAATAAAACACAGCCCAAAGAGCTGCTACCTACATTAAATACTGACACTGTAACATACAGGGCAAAGTCTGGCTTTTTTTCTTTTCTTTACATCATTAAGTCACCGTAGCCGACATATAAAAATATACTTTGTAATATTTCACATTTTTACAGTTGGAAGGCAATTTAAAACACACGAACCATAAATATCGGACTAATTCATTGTAATACGAATTTGTTTTCTTTTTCTTTATTTTACAAAAACATTGAAAAAAAGTGTTTTCATATAAAACACCGGCTCAAACATAAAAATGTACTCATTTTTTTTGGGATTATGCATTTTTTTAATCCCATTCCAAAAAGCAATACACAAACTGTAATACAAAAAACAGGTGACTTTTACAAAAGGGTTGGTCTCACATAGGCATTAGTCCACAATTGGAGTAGCATGGCCACAGTATTCCAGAGCTACAAACAACCAGGCTTCATGGCAGCCTAGCATTAAATCTTGGCACTGACACTTGCATCACACAAACAGTGTTTGGTCTCACTATATTATAGTAATGGCTTTAAACCTTTTCCATTACAATGTGGTGATATAACAGCCTTGTGCATCCGACACTGAACTTGTAGCACTGTCAAAAGAAACACTACAGCTGGTTAAGGTGTTGCTGGATGCAGGTAACATTGGTAACTGGTTTCTACTCCCAATAAAGGAAACCCTGTGGAATATACCAGCAGGGGGCAGTCAACTACAAGGCAAATGAGACACCAGTGAGTGCTGAGCATCCTTGTTTAATTGCCATGAAGAGCCAGCAAAAGAAACTGGGAAGTTGAAGAGTAATGTATAAAAACTGGATTTCTTTTGCAACCTGTTAAAAAGATTTTTTTTTTTAAATCTCACATGTGGACTGCATAAAACATGAATCTGTTTTACTCATCTGTTTCTGAGCTGGTGTAGCACAGATCTTTATATATATATATATAAAAACAAAAAAAACAGGAAACTTATAGCCGACGAACACACTGTAAAAATGCAAAGTCACAGCAACAAAACTCTGTGATCAACACTGGACAGAAAGCAGACAGAGAACATGACTGACAGGACACGGCCTTCAGCAAGGTGATGTTCTCACTGCATCATAAAGTCACAGCTGTAGGCGCTGCCACTGAATTATGTTTTATTTTTATTGCATTTATGTTGTAAACACGACTCCATACTCTTCTTACAGTATGGAGTCATGGCTTTATTTGGACGATACGTCAAAGAATTAGGATGCCAATGTATTAATGACGACGGTGTCTTTGCAGAGGAGCAGACAGAAAATGAGCTAAGCCAAATCTGGGATCAATCTGATTTGCAACAGAACTCATTATCATGGTGTAATTTTCCAAAGTTCAAATCCCTCGGAACAGCTGAATGGGAACACAACAAAGGTCAATAATCTGCTTCAGGATTTGAGGAGAACGAGACATGTAAACGACGGACTGTAGCCTACAGTTTGTGTTGGTGTGAGGTTTCAAGTTAAACAGAGATAGCCCAGACAAAACGAATTGTCAGCTGCAACATCACATTTTCTTTTGTTTACACACCTTAGTACACAAACACACATCTTGTCCAGCTTGCAGGATTATGTAAGGCACTGTGGTGTTTAAATATCCAGGGAAGATTGCAACAACTCATCATCCAGTCTGTAATATATACATGGTTTCAATACATGCCACTGTTTCTGGGGTTAAATCCATACGGAGGGCTTGCCCTCTCCTGATTTGCTGCTGCTGCTGTTGCTGCTGCTGCCTCCTCCACTGCTGCCTCCTTTCCCATGCTTGAATCTGTGTTTGCGCTCTTTCTGCGGCTGGGTCTGTGGCTGAGGCTGGGCCTGGATGATGTTACTTTGGGGCTTGTCGTCCTGGTTGTCCCCGAGCTGCTCCTCTGCCCGGTGCTGCTGACTGTATGCCTGGATGGCTGCTTCCAGCTGCTCGTGAGCTTGCTGGATCATGTCTTTGTTCAAAGCCACGCGGGCCTCCCCTCCAGTGGGAAAGTTATCCTCATTGCTACCAAACTGCTGCTGCTCCTCTTGGGCAATGTTTGCCCGGTTCTGCTTGCATGCCATTTTAGCGTTGCTTAGGTCTGTGTAGGGCATCTGCTCTGGCTTTACCACAATGTTGTAGCCAGGTGGAGCTGATGGGGTGTTCCATGAGAAGGGGTACCCCACGTAATCTGCAGCCCCGTCTCCGCCCACCCCTCCCTCAGAGCCTGCCTCTGGCCCTGTGCCCCCTACTGAGCCCTCCACACCCCCGTTGGGGCCCAGCAGTCCCAACTGGTACTCATCCTCCTGAGGTGGGCAGCGCCGCCGGCGAAGAATGTCACAGATCGTACCAATCCCCAAATGGAGCATCTCCCAAATGTTGAGCGTGAGACAAAGGACAGTGACACCATACATGATGCGCAGGAAGATGGTCTTCTCTGTAGGCCGCGACACAAAGCAGTCAACGCTGTGGGGACAAGGTTTCCCCGAGCACACGAACACGGGCGTCACACGGAACCCATACAGCAAATACTGGCCCGCGAGGAAGCCTGCTTCTAGCAGTGTTCGAGTCACCAGCTGCAAAACATAGACCCGCATCAGCCCCTCATCTCTAATACGCTTGCGCCCATCATGCCGGATTTTGGGTCTGGGTGTGGGTTGCAGTGGATCCCGTGGCCTTTTTGGGGGCTCAATCTCTGGCACCTCATAGATCATAGGATCATCCTCCTGGTCCTCCTCGGTCTCCTCGATGCCCCGGTGCTGCCGTGCTCCAAAGCAGATTTTCCTGGGCTTCCTGTGTGTGTAGCCCCCTCCTGCTGTTCTAACTGCAGCAGCACCAGCTCCTCCTTTTGCTTCATCCAATCGTGCAATCTTGTTGACAGCGTAGCCCATGTACATGAGAGAAGGCATCGCCACCAAGATGATCTGGAAGACCCAGAAGCGAACATGAGAAAGAGGGGCGAAGGCATCATAGCAGACATTCTCGCAGCCCGGCTGGCCTGAGTTGCAGACAAACTTGCTCTGTTCATCGTAGTAGATGGACTCTCCCCCAACGGCAGTGAGAACGATGCGGAAGACGATGAGCACGGTGAGCCACAGCTTCCCCACGAAGGTGGAGTGGTTGTGGATCTCCTCCAGCAGCCGCGTGAGGAAGCTCCAGCTCATGGTGTCGCTGGACAGTGGGGCAGACAGTGTCCCTCTCTCACCTGTTCACAGACTCTGGGGAAAGTAAAGGAGGAGGAAAAGGGAAGACAAGAGGGAGAAAAAGAGAGACAAAATGAATTCACATTATCTTCATAATAATGCAAATTTCAAAAATGACATTCAAAGACAGGAGTGTGATTTTCGAGACTTTTATCCCTGTGGAAATCCCATTAGTTTGGCAAAATTCAGCAGCAAGATGGGAAAAGGGGTGACATAATAATTGCCTTAATTAAAATAAGTGTCTCTCTCTGAGCTCATACATCCCTAATTTGATCTGTTGCTTTTTGCAGCACAAATGCACACACACACACTGAGTTCATTGCCACAGAGAGGTTGCTGTCAAGTTCAGGCTTTTTAGGGAATTAGAAGACCAAACAGGGTGGAAAGAGGATATCAGTATTAAAAAATACCATCAAGCAGCACTGAGAAGGAGGCGAAATAATCCAAATAGGGAATTTGCTATCGCCAAATACACACTCACTTTATTTAACAGCCTATCTCTTTTTGAAGAATAAATCCTCTTAGTGAGCCTTCTTCTGTGTGAGGTGCAGTTTTCAGGATTGTATTAACTTGACTGGTTTGTTCTGGTTGGGAGGTAAATAGCATTGTGCTGCGCTCATGCGCATGTGTGCGTGCGTGTGTGTGTGTGTGTGCGCAGTTGAGCACAGTTTAGATAGAGGGACATGTTGCCTATGTAGGTTAGGTCTGGGCTCCAGGCAGTCCATCCAAACCAGCAGAATCAGCAGGTGGCTGGGCACAAACCGTTGGAGCGGGGAGTCAGACAGCAGACCCACATTAGTTCAGGCAGTGGAGCTGAACCCAAACACTGCTGTCCCTCAGGGCGGCTTTGGGGGATGAGTATGACACCTCCACAGAACTTTCCCCCTTATGAAGCCGCAACAGCGCATGGCTTATTGTCAGCTAGACTGAGAGGAAAATCCAACCATGAATACTAGCTTAGTTTGGGGTTTAAAGGGCTTCCAGGGTCGATATCCTTACCAAGCAGGTTGAGAGCTTAGTCGGAACGAACTGCAGCTGCAGCGAGTGGGAAAATTTAGCTGGAGGAGACGAGCAGGAGCCCCCAGCCCTCTGCTTTGTGTCTCCATTAGGAGCAGGGAGGGCGGAAATGTTTTGAGGAAGGCTTGCCATGAAACATGTGTCATATTGATCACTGTGACCATATAAGGACATGCCTGAGACACAGGAGGTAGATGTCAGGAATCCTTTGGAAGTACATGCACACACAGTACGCATATTACCCACATACAGTAAGAAGCCATAACTGTGTACAATCACACTAAGCGGTGGAGTCCTTGTGAGGCGGCTAACTGTGAGCGTCTGTGACCGACATGTATGAGTAAGCAGCAAATGGCCGGAGTAGAGCGACAGGCTGCCACAAGCACACAGAGTCACATCAGTGTCCTTCCATGGTCCGGCTCTGTCTGACTTTTACAGCATTACATCATTGCATTTCTTTACATAAGTGTTAGTGTGCTGCACAGTTGTTCTTTGGACAATAATAACCAGATTCAGTCACAGACAAACAGTCGGCTGCGAAGGTTAAAGTGCTTTGATTTAATAAAACGGTAAAGTTATTCTGCTTTTAAATGTTCTTAACTTCTGGATTTATCATTTTAGTGTTGTACTTTTTATTATAATTCTTTATTTATGGGATCAATAGATATATGTGATAATTCACCTATACAGGTTTTTGTCAAGTGGTCTTTTTATAGAGGCATAATAAACTGATGTTAATAGTTAAACATATTCTCATTTAAGATTTATAGGATTTTTTAGAACGTATATAATGCAGTTCTCGTATGATATTGTACGAAATACTTTTAAACAAGGTAACACTGTGTGAAGAAAAACGAACATGGGTTAGGCTTAATATAAGTACGTCTGTACATAACTACTAGGCGTAGAACTTGAACTCTTACTTTATATTTTGTCTTTATGATTTGTATTTTTATGCTCCAGCTCTGGAGTGAAATGTTCAAACCCAGATTCTTGTTTCTGTAGCTGCACCGTTCTCTCAACTGAAAATAGTTTAAATGTCTTGTGCATGATTTCATACACATTTCCTAGAAATTGCGTCAGAGATGTTTGGTATTTTTGGAAACTTTGGGATGTCCATTAGACTTTAGAGGCCCCGTGAAGAGTCATGTGTGTGTGATGTAAAACAGACACTATTTTATTATAATAATAACTTTATAGCTTTATGGCCTTTGAAAAAAGGCAAGTAAAAGCAGGAGAGCAATAAAGTACTAATTAAATAAAATGGTGGATGCATTTACACACTACTTGCATATTCACTAGACAAACTGTAGATGAACTCCGCTGTGGCCTTCGATGAAGCTTTGTATTTACTTCGTAGAGTTCTTGGGTAGTTTGTGCACCAGGAACTGTCACACTCCCTCCTGACCAGGAGAGACGCTCCAGCGCCTGGGCCAGAGCCTAATACTGCTGCTACCTCAGCCACATATAACCTGGCATTTTGCCTTCTCATCCAATTTATGTCTGCGGGAGCTAGTGGGGCAGTTAGGGGTAAGAAGCTGACTCCGTGCATTAAGTTACTGGGGTGAGTCAGCCTCCCGAATAGCACTGCACAGACACAGCAGGCAGGCTTTCTGTCTCTTACTCTGATATAAACGGTGAACAGCAAATTGGTGGAAATCCTGCCACACCTGAAAAAATCAAAAAGCACGCCAGACTTTGGTTCCAAATTCCAAAAAGGAAACAAGGAAACTCCTCTTAGCGTAATTCCACTGAGATTTTATAATAGGAGACTAGACACGAAATGGAATAACATTCGGGATCAATGGTCCTTCAGCCATCAGTCCTAAAGGTCATGACAGTATAAACACGGGTCATCAGTCTCTGATACATCTGAGCCCATGATATTGCTCATAGCCCTACCAGAACAGGACAAGGTCAAAGGTCAACAAGATCAGTTCCTAAGGGGTGAGCTCTCTGCATCACGACCTCACGCGCCGATTTAATCAGACAGTCACACATACAGTTCGTGTCACTGGAGGGATCCCCTCAGTCACTGGCTTTCACCCCTTGGGATCCACAGAGACTCACATCCAGATATAGCACACAGACAGACGAACAGACGGGCAGACTCACACACGCACGTGCAACAGCCTCAAAAAGCATGCGGAGCTGAGCCACGATGTCCCTGTGGATAAAGGCACGATGACTATGAGGAGCACTGCATTAGGGTTATCTGAGGTGCTCCTCTTCCACAGTACTGACTCATCATGTGGACGCAGCGCTCCAGCTGAAGGGCCCCCGGCTTGGGAGGGACACCAGGGGAATGAGCCCACCACAGGACAAAGCTCGACCTGGGCAGAGGGCCACGGCAGGTGAACGAGGGCTTTAATTGAGCTGTTACTGCTTGCATCATCGAGGGGAGTCCTGTGCAGCTGCAGGTGAAGGTTCATAACAGGTGTGTACATCACACAGCAGCATCACAACTTTTAGGCTCAACTGGTAAACATAAAATAACATTTGTCACTCAGAAAAGGCTTTGAGATGAGGATATCAGAAATTAGCTAAAACTATTTGTTTTACATAAGTATATATAATAAGTATTAAAATTATATATATTTACCCTTTGTGTGAATATTGGGCCATTTTTCAGTATTATGAGAATGTAAACTGCACATGCAAGGCCTACTATCCAATAAAAAGTTGCATAATTTTGCAATATGCAAATGTGAAATGCAAAGGATTCACAGAGAACCCTGTGCTCGACAATAAAGAGGCCATACAGATGTCAGAGGTCACCGTCCTGAGCTCTCTGCGCCATTCTTCAACCACTCCCTCTCCATACACAGATCCACTTCGTTTCCTCGTTATTGTGGCAGGTCTAATTATACTCTTGTCCAGTCGAGAAAACAGTAGACATGTTCATTTCCTTGTAAAGTTGTATATATTTTATTATTTTCAAAAGAAACACATTTGCATTATCTTTAGTTAATCGGCTACTGTAAACCTTTTCACATCCCCTAGAATATATCTTTGTGAATCCCTGCCTCCCAATTTAATTTAAACGGTTACATAGCCTATTTTAAACTATTTGTATTGTATTCTTCCTATCTCTTTCTCTCTGTTTCCGACACAGAGAGGGAAGTGCTGCTGTAATTACACCCTACACCTAGATGAAGGGTGCTTCATTCAGCTGTGAGTGTGACTCCGAGTGTGAAGCTTCATGATGGGGTGGGATTGTGGAGGGTCTGGTTTGAGAAAGGCTGCCTTCAAAAAACTCCACTTTTAATGAATAAAATGCTCAAAAAAATCTCTCTTCCATGTATGAACATGCACAAACACACACAAAGCCATATTCATAATAATAAACACGGGCCACAGGCAGTTTAGATAATGAACATACTGTAAGTGGAAGGAAAAAAGCTCTAATGAGTTGATGTAATGGTTATTTAATTTATTTGCCTCTGGATTAACTTTAATCAACTGAGGCGCACTAACATGTACATTTACAGACAAATGAAACATATATGCAAAACTATTATTGTGCAGAATATTAATATTGTTTGGGAGGGCAGATGTAAAGTATCCATCAGTATTCTGCACGCATGCACACTATGGATGTCAGTACAAGCATTTCCTGCTATGCTAATTATCAATTAGAGCTGTATTATTGTTTTTGCAGTTATTGTTAATGATCTTTAAGCCGATCCAGTAAAAGAAACCGTGCAGGGCTTTCACATTGACTTTTATGTGATTATGATTGTACCTTGGATTATGTACAGTGCTGCTCTATGGGGTCTATCTGCAGCTTTTAATGACTTGCATATCTTGAAAATGATTGTTGTCATGAAATATTTTTAACCTGTGTTTCGCTCATGTGCTGCAGAGTGATTTTTAGCTGTTCACAACCTACACTGGAAGCAGGAAGTGTTTATTGACTACATATTATAATATTAAGTTTTCTCTCTATAGCACATGTTGCACAAGGGACTTGCTTGAGTAATATGAATGTATTCTCATGAAGCAAAATTAACATAACGGTCAGTCTTCAGTGGCATTACTAGGAAAAATAAGAGCTGTAATTTCTGTTATGTGCAAAATTCATTCTTGAAATTTTGCATATATTTTGACCCCAAAATAGATCTAGAGTCAGTAAATCCAGGTATAGTTTGATAGAGTTTCTATTCAAATGTATTGAATAAGCTAAAACTAAACAGTTCTTACTGCAAAGTGGAATTTCATTGCTAGCAGCAAGGCAAAGTTAATAATGCAGCTTTCCTCACAAATATCTGTCTCCCTGTTTGAGGAAGCCATATTTTTTATATTCTATATTAACATAAATCCTCAACAGAAATTTAATTGGTGTAAATCCCGACCGAAGCTGGTCACGAACGGGTGGCCACAGAGTTCTGTAGCTGTCTTCATCGCCGAGAAAAAGCCAGCAGTGTGTGCAGAGATTTAATATGCTGTCTTTGTAAAGCTTAAAGAAACCCCTTTATTCTGCAAAATGGAAAATGTAGCTAATCATTAATTGAGAGGAAAATTCTGGCATAATGAGTCCTATTGTCATTAGTTTGTGAGTCTCTTTTAAACCGTATGAATCATTTAATGAATAGATTCTGATGTCAGGGAAACCCCAAGCCGACGAGAGATTTGAATGTCTATAATATTATCTCATTAACAGTCACCACGCTTCCTTTAGCTACACACCGAAAGCATCACAGAGCCATGAGACAACTGTCTGGGACCTCTGAGCGTGTTCTGTTAGGGCTGATGTTCCTCCAGTCCTTATTTGAGGGTCATTACCACAGTGCCCTCACCCTCTGTTCTGCCAGCGGCATCCTCAAGCTTCACTGATGCCCCTCCGAGCCTCCACCTCGTCCCACACAGGTTGCACAGATAGTAAAGTAATCTGCTCACACAGTAGCTGGCCAGACATCTGTCCATGACAACCCCCTGGATTGTCATATGTGGGTTAAAGCATGG
Organism: Serranus cabrilla; assembly: GCA_903364295.1. Lineage (NCBI taxonomy): Eukaryota > Metazoa > Chordata > Actinopteri > Perciformes > Serranidae > Serranus > Serranus cabrilla. Next base: position 36,675 of record CAFUXE010000631.1, on the reverse strand, counting down.
CTTTTATGAAGCTAAGAGAACCCATATAACACCAAGAAATTTATGTCACAAAAAGGTCACCAGTCTCCGCTTTTTGATTTCACGATATGAGTGGAGATAACGACTTTAAAAGCGATGTGTGGAAGACCGACCGCCAGCAAATGCGCGGCTTTAAAAAGCACAGGGGGGTTTCTTATATTGTGGTTTCCCTTCTCCTACTCTGAAGGCTGGATAAGCTCCTTTGTTAGGCACTCAGAGATATTCAAATCACCACAAAAAAAAAAAATCCAGCATAGCTTAAAATGGATTTCTTATCAACTTTTCAGTTTTTTTCTGAGCAGCAACTTTGTTAAAAAAAAACTCCTTGAAGTGATTAAAAACATACATGCCAAGAGTGACTTTGCATCGAGTTCATCCACACAGACGGTTATCAGAGCTGTTAATCACATCCATTTCATACACTAAGCTCTACCAGATGTGTGGTGCATGTGTTTACACGGACACACACACAAACACAGACATGAAACTTACTTGCAGAGTGATCAATGCACGTGGCCATGATACACAAGTAAATCATGAATCCCGAAGGTTTGATAACACCCCGATTTGGGCCTCTGACTCATAAAACGTGTAGTGACATAAAGGAATGCAAATCAGAAACCCTCGCTTGTGAGGGGTAAAAATAGAAACTGCTGAACATTGTGGTCAAAAGTGAACCTCGGCCTGCAAGAGAATCTTGAGATGGATGAGGGAGCTCTTCTTCTTCATTTTGCAGGAGGAAGGCAGGCGGGTTCAGAGAGAAGCGTTTCTCTCTCAGTATTCGTGGGAAACTAAAAATTCCCTCATTAACAGTGTCCGAAGGGAAGAAACGCAACGGTAAACTGGTTCCATATGTTACAGGATGAATCTCTGAGGCGGGAGCAGCTTCTCTGTGTGCATCTGTGCCTTTTATTCAGCTTCATGCAGAGCTGAGAATTCATGCAAATTGGCTTTTTAGTGATTGCCCAAAAAAGGTATGAGCAGGTTTAGAAAGACGTTGCACAGCTGCCAGAACTTGTAAATATTAGTATTTCCAAGAGGTCTCGCTTCCTGATAGAACTTTGCAAAGTAAAGATTAAGTCTTCACTTAAAGTCACTTTTGAATGATAAAATACAAAAAACAAGCACATGCAGGCAGCAAACAAGCAGAAAACTAAAGAGATGAAGCAGCATACTCACTCTACTCCTTCTCTCCCAGATACCAGGTACTGTGTCCTTTTCCTCTCAACCTGAGGCCCCTCATCTCTGTCTTCTCATCTCACTTAGCCTCCTTTACATATACCCCTTAATCTCAGCTGACATCAAACAGCCCTGACCCAAAATCAACAACGGCATCCAGACAACAAAAAAAAAACTCAAAACAAAACATGCGTCTCCGCGCCCGTTCTCTCATGAAGAGCCTCAGTGTGTGTGCTTAACCAAGTGTGAGCTCTTCCTGAAAGAGAGAGGGATGAGGGAGGCAGAGCATCTTGTCTCTCTCCCCCGTGGTACTCAAAATGGTCCTCACTTTACCCCCTCATCCCCTTTCAAACTGGGTCATGGTTGGGGGTGGGGATGATGGGGATGGGTGTGTGTTTGTGTGAGTGGTGGTGATGAGGAGGAGGTGGTGGGGTTTTAATACCCCTTTGGAGGGGTGAAGGGAGGGGAAGTCTGACTGACAGACAGTGATAGGGGTGGAAGAGGAAGTCTGTGGTTTTGGAGGTAAAAGAAAAAACTCACTGCCTTTGTGAGACCTCGCTGAGTGCAACAGGACCGGGCTTTCAGGAGCAATTAGATGTCTGGCCTTCATGTTTTCGTAACACCATTATGGGTGATATAATGGAGAATTTAGTACATGCAGCCTGTGGAGTTCAGTAGCTCCTAAATAAATAACTTGAAGATCATATTTTCTCTTCAAAGTAAATCATTTAATGTATTTGGTTGGCAAAATGAAAAAAAAGGTTATTATTATTAGTTATTTGAAATCTTCTCCCCTCCAACTTTTTAGTTGTATGATCAGGGGTATGTGTCTGATATAGGAGGCCGATGTCTGGCATCAACCTGTGTAACTGCTCCCAGTAGTTCAGTACAGAAAAAGTCCTGTAAGTTCTTTTATGTACCCTAACTGTAGTCGAGGGGTTTTATTGCCAAAAGTTAACTGTTTCTTGTGAACATGAACGTAGCCCCTGAAGCATCCAAAACTAAAGAGGCATCACACGCCGAGTGCTCTTACATAGTCCCCTCAGTATGAACTGTATTACCCTTCAGTGATCCCTGACCTTTCATTTATTACCAGCCTTTGGCTGCATGTTATTTGTCCAATGCTTTAGTTCATGACCAGCATAAGTACAAAGCACAAAACTGACATTACGTAAAAATAGAATTGTACATTGATGTTAAACTCTGTTTTAAATATGTGCTTGTATCATTTGGACTGTACTCAGTATTATTCAGACCACTGGCTATATGAGTTTCACACCAAGTCCAATGTGTCAAAGCACAACAAATAATTGATGCTCAACATGCTGCATGTTGTGGATGCCAGTAGATTTTGGGTTCTAAGAGACAGCCAGTGAGCTGCCAACTATATCAAAAAATGATAGTACTAGCTCACACAGAAGTTGTTGTGAAAGTTATGAAAGGACACTTTGAACCTTCTGAGATAAAAGTTGGGGAACATCCAAATAATCGTCTGACCCTGGCCCTTCTGAATGTTTTATGTCAGCCACCCGTACTGCAGCGTCTGCTCGCAGATATATGGACACTTGATCATAATCCTCCCCACCACTCTCAGCCTCTGCATGCCCTCCTCTCTCCATCACTGCGCTCCCTGCCTAATGCCCTCTCATGGAGTGATAATCATGCGACGCTATGAACAATAAAAGTTGTTCGTTTGATATTGTCCAAATCCACTCACCAGCGGTGGTTGCTCAAATTAGGACTGCACGCTATCTCAGCCTCTTTTCTTATCTCTCTCCTCTGAGCGGACCAATTGCTATCACCGCATTTCACAGATCATGTGCTGAGAAATCAGAGGGTATAAATCCTCTTTAAATTCATATCATGTCGCTCAAAGTCCACAGCTTGCGTTAAATATGTTTTTCTTTAATGTGAAGCTACCGCAATTCTTTTTTTTGATAAATGTGAAGTTGATAAGTGGTGAAATGCCTTTTTTTTAACATGTCATCTTGGTAATAACCATGAATAATTTGATATCCTTTTGATGTGATTATTTTATGGAGCACTTTCTTCAGTCGTAGAGATTAAACTGCACTAGATGTGAAGATGAGTTTGATGCACAAGTGGCTGTAATATGCATACTAAAGAGGAATAATGGCCGCCAGTGAGACTTAAGGTCCTTTCCTGTATGTCTGTGAGAGTTGTGACAGCAAAAAAACTCTGAGTGCCCCGTGTTCAAACTCTACCTCGTGAATAAGACACACTAAATCGCCATGTAAGCCACTTTTTAATCTGAGTGTGTTTGTTTACACCACAGTCGAGGTCGTGTTTGCAGACACAGCCAGCTCACCGGAGAGATGATTTATTACTCACATTTTCTGCTGACATAGAGTGGAACAACTTCCTGTTACTGGCACTGTCTGTTGCTATCCTGACGGGGTAAAGCTCAGATCAGGAGGTCCCCAGTTCCACTGTGGGTGCCCCCTGTGAGAGGATGCTTACAGTGCTGAACAATAAACAAGGATTACAGTAGATAATACATGAGCTCTTTGTCTTTGTGCTACTCATAGAATATATCTGCCTGCTCCTCAAATTCAACCTACGGTTACCTTTTTATTTTGTCCTTGGACTGTGACAATGAAATGTACATAAACAACACATTTAAAGTAACTAAGGTGGCCTATTGAGTGCACAGCTGATAGATACTAATCAAGGCTTTTTATCTGCTTGTTTTAAACATAGAGGTTTCAACAGCCTTCCTCCTTTAATCAGATCTGCTGAATCTGTAACAGCTAATAAACATAAATTTCTATAGGTTAACCTTTTTATAAATACTTCCCCTTTTATCTCTTTTATTACTAATCCGTGTACTTTAACCCTTATTCTTGCATCTGTTGTATCTGCTGTATTTGTTTGTGTGTATGGTTAGTTGGACTTTAGATGGATGGATGTTTTTGTACATGCATACAGTCCTAAAAGCCTGAAATGTGAATTGGGCTTTAAAAAGTGGTATACAAATAGAGTTATTATTATTAGTTTTGACTCAATGGAAATGAAGGAGCAGCTCACTACTTGAGAAAAAAATAAAAGGCTTAAAAAACTCATGCAAGAGCACCTGAGGGGCCCCACTGGATGAGAGAAAAATATGCCGGGGCAAGAGCATGAAGTGCTTTAAAAACAAGAATCTTAAAGTCTTGTATAGTTTAACTTTAAATGATTCAGTGCAAATTGTTTGACTCGGACTGGCACTGTCATATAAACAGTTTATTCTTTATTAAATGAAGCTGGGACAAGATGTAAAGATGATCTTGTGTAGCCTGGAGACAACTGAGAAGTTCCCAGATTACAGGTGAATTAATACAATTGTGTGTCATCATTACATAGAGAGTGTAGTCGTTCCACTCCACAGCATAACAGCAAAGGTTTCACTGTTTGACATTTGAACTTATAAACACGCTCACTATCTTCTGGCTGAATTATTTGATATTCTGAGTGCATACAAACAGCCTTCAAATAACATGTATACATCAGCATGTCATTAAATGGACTTGCATAGATGGATTTAGGAGATCGCGGTTTCTAAACTCCCATAATCCTTCAGCCTGTCTGCATAAACCAAACTAATGTGGCTCATTTAACAGCGTGTCGTCCGTGTAAACATCAAAGCGCCTTTAAGAAGAGGCTTGAGTGACAGATTTGTCGGACGTCTTGTCAGTTTTGTTGGTTCCACTCAAACCATTACAGCAATTTCTCCATTTCCAGAGTTGTGGACTGATGGGTTGTTATTCATGTGCATTAAGCCGGAGACAGCGTGGTCATGATGAAATGGGGATTTTCATGGGAAAAAGTTTCACTTTCCTTCCCCTGGTAGGGTTTGAGTCAGGGTATTGAATCACCCTGAAGGGATTCATTTCACGAAGATGACCCGCTTTCTCTACATCATACAACTTATTACATAGCTGCTTACTAAAGACATATTATATCTATCTGAACATGATTTTGTTGATGGTGTTACTGCTTTGGCAAAAAACGAAAAATAAATTTTTTGGTGCATTGAAGTAGTATGGATGGAACTGTGGAGGTTGGAATTCTGGGGAGTTAAAAAGGTTGTAATATTCCTTTAAGGTTGCTTGGTATAGGGAATCTAGTCATGCATCATATCATGCTTAGCTGAAAAAGACCTTAATTACAGACCGGCTCTGGTTACAATAAGCACGAAGGAGAAGTGAAAATCACCCACAGGTCACAAATAAATGTCAAGTTATACACACAAAAAATAAAATACTATCGAACAAGAGGGAATTACAGTTTTTATTATACTGTTCGAGGTAGACTTGCACTATTACTAAAGACCAAATGGAGACCTGACAGGAGTTTTAATGAGGAGGTATAGAGCTCAAAGGTGTTTGTGGAAGAACTCCTACAAGCAGGATTTACATGAGCTGCAGGATAAATACGTCAGCACAAGAAAAGATCCCTGCTCACCCGGGCCACCTGTACGGCCAAATTAAGCCTATAAGAAATGCTTTACGCTTCTGTTTAGGTGCAGGTGAATCTACATAAATTGTTGCCTCAGTACAAAGTGAATCAATATTGATGCAAAGTGCTCACCGCAGGTTACACAGCATGTTTCCCATGATTTTATTTAGTAGTGTGTAATCGCAGACGCTGATTAGTGCTGC
>CAFUXE010000631.1:16196-30103 GCA_903364295.1 Serranus cabrilla | reverse complement strand
TACAGCATCTACAAGCACACGTTCATTATCCAACACTAACATTCAGAGGATTATGAGGAATATGTCTGTGATTCAGAGGGAAGCTGATTCCAGAAATGTGTCTGTTTTGTTTTACACTGTAGAGAAAAAAAATGTATTTCCCAAAAGTGTCCTGACTTTTTGTTAATGTTTTTCTTTTTTACTGAGCAGCTCTGGTGCATTATAAAGAGCTATAATTACAAACAAAATTCCTCCTACACATCAGGGGGTATAGCTCAGTGGTAGAGCGTTTGACTGCAGATCAACAGGTCCCCAGTTCGACTCTGGGTGCCCCCTCTGTTCACAGCACTCTGTGTACATGTGATCTAGCTTTGCAGCATGTTAAAGCAAACAATAGAGAAGCTTACAGCATGTGGGGAAGTCTTCAAAGCTTGCAGCTTTAAAACTCATGAGATATATGTCTTTTTCATGTTGGTCTCTGCTACCCTTTTCCATCTAACTGTGTCTCTCAGGTTTAATTTGTTGTCCAAAGACTCTGCATATAAGATTATAAGAGCCCCACATCTCACCACTATACAATATACTTATATTAACTTATATTGTTACGGTCGCGCTCAGAGTTGGAACATGTGGCTGCAGATAAAGACCTCTTAGGACTCCTTCTGCTGGTAGCACACATTATATACAGCTATGAAAGCCTATGTGGAAAGCTATCTTTGCTATATTTATCTCTCACATGTACAGCGTCTGTTTCATTGGAGAACACACTGAGCATGTTTTATAAATATAATCTATTGTGTTATGTTATCTAACTTTATATATACAGTATTAAACTTTTTTGTTGTTGCATTTTTCAGCTTTGTTAGACAGTGACAGAGAGCAGGAGGGGGGAGAAACAGCACAGCAAGGACTCAGTCTTACTTATCCTAGCAGTGAGCCACCATGATGCCTTAAATGTGTATTTTTAAAACTTTGAATCTGTAAACGAGCCTTGTTTAATTAACTAAATGATAAGTTGATTAGTTTGAGTCACTACTGCTCCCAGGCGGTAGTGCTTTTATTTTGTCTTGTCAATTCCTGTTTTTTATTTTGAACCCTTCCTCCTGTTTCATGTCTGGTGTCTTTTCTTCCTGTTTCCCTCCTTTCCCACCTGTGTGATTACCTTTCCCCGCCCTAATGTGTTTCACCTGTGTCTTGTCTTTTCCCGCCTTCCTGTGTGTATATATATAGCATTGTTTCCTGCCTGACTACCTGTTTGCTACCCTGCCTGAGTTCCTGATTCCTGATTCTGAGTTAAAATATGATGGAGGTAAAGCTCAGTGCCAGAGCGTTTAACTGCAGATCAAGAGGTCTCATTTCAACTCTGGATGCCCCCTCAAAGTAATTCCTTTTTCTCACATAATAATATGAGAACTGATAATAGACTTTGCAGGATATGTTTTTTTCTTAGTCGGAGCACAACACATTTGGAAATTATAAAAAAAAAAGATGAGTTAGACTTACAGTTCAGTTTGTGTTTAAAAAAAGTGTACTGTGCATGTGGCTTTAGGACAGTTTCAAAGGTGATGGTCAGCAAAAATGTTACTTTGTAAAGAAAAAAAAAGTATCATGAAGTTTATGTTAAATATAATTCACTGGAGCAAAACAAAGCAACTAACAAGCTATTAAATTCATAGTTGCACTATGAGGGTATAGCTCAGTGGCAAGAGGTCTCCAGTTCAACTCTGGATGCCCCCTCAAAGTAATCCCTTTTCTCGCATAATATTATGAAAACTGATAATATACTTTGCAGTAAATAGTTTTTTCTTAGTCTTTGCATTTAATTTATTTTCCTCTCCCTTTCCTTTTGAACTGCACTTGTTCTTCCAGATATCTTCATCACTCGTACGGCAGCAGGACTGAGCCGCTCTTCATTTCATGCTTTGCCATCAAAAGTCGTCCACTCATCAGCCTCTAAGATTCTCATCTCTAATTAGCGGCGAGAAGACGGAGTTAACCTGAGGTGAACGGATGGTGAGCATGTGTACGTTATCGTCCGTGATCATGCATGCCGAGACTCACATGCACACACGTGGAAGCACGCGGCGATCGCCTCCTCGGGCTCAGGCTCACCTGCACGCTGAGAGACTCATTAGAGAAGGAAGGAGGAAGGAAGGAAGGAGCTGAGGGAGGGAGGGTTGGCAGAGGAGGAGTCAGAGGATGTGTGTGTGAATGAAGGCAGTGTTTGTGTGTGTATTGACTTAGTAAGCATATACAATATATGATGAATTAGAGATCAAATTTGTCCCAGTAACCAAGTTAAAGGGCATTGGTAAAGCAAAGTGCTCCTGAGGGAAAAAGCTGCTCTGTGGTTGTTTGAGTGTGTGTGTGTGTGCATGTGTGTGTGTGTGTGTGTCTGGGTGTGAGTCAGGCTGAGAGTGACTCAGAATTAGATGTTTCTTGTTGTGTCTTCAGGCAGGGATGGAGCGTATTCGACGTGTGGATGTGTGTGTGTGTGTGTGTCTACATGTGTAGGTGCATGTGCAGCAGAGCACCTTTGCCTTTGGTGACAGAGTTAGAGGGCAGAGGAAATGTGTGTTTGTGTGTGTGTGTTTGTTGAAACCTCTGAATGTGTGTGCTTGCAGACTACTGTACATGTGTGTTATTCTTATTCATATTATTCACATTCTCCAGGGAAGTGGCCAGTCTTTCATTACAGTGTGTGTTCACTTGTCTGACGGATCCGTTCCTGAGGCGGCGGCTGCTGCTGCTAAATATCACACACCTGGATGCACAGCCTGTGCCGCTCCCTCTCTTTCCGTGTCTTCTAAGACCTTATTAACATGCTAATAATATCCAACAAATCACACAGCACTTTCACCTTCATGAGCCTTCGTCACTGAGGCCATACAGCACATACGGGATTAGGGATGACTTCATTTACAGCCGCGTATCTTTAATACGGCAGGAGCTGAAAAGCCGGGCAGAGGGAAGACGGATGAAGGAGAGGGAGCTTTCTTTAAATAACATCCCAAATATGTATAAATACCACAGCTGGTTCCAAAATTACCATCATCTACTGGATCCGTTTGTGCTGTAAAATGGGAAATGGGAATTGGAGAGTACATGTTGGATTTGGTTTTGCTTATGTGTGTACATACGGGAAGTAGAATCATATTTGTGTGTATTTAGTTTTAGCTTATATGACACATAATTGATGTTTAAAGAGCATTTAGTAGTGGTTAGTATATTGTGATACTGCTGATTTATACAGATTTCTAAAAGTATTGTACATTATTAAAATTAGCATTGGTGAAAGAAGTTCTTAGATATTTTTGCTTTCCTAACCTGATATTAGTAATAATAGAATGTGGAAAAGTAAAAGTACAAATAATGCACAATGATCGGTCGCATTATATTGTACTGTATATTATATTATTTTATCTTTATTATTTAGCTTCACCCCATTTTTCTAAGCAAACCATCTAGTCAATAAAAAGCCTCATTAGTGTAATTAATTATGGTCTTATGCCAGACACTTTGCTCAATAGCATCAGGACCTAACAGGAAGTAGAACTAATTTAAATCGTGTAAATGATACTCAATTTGTCAATTCTCTGCATATTTTTTTCAATAAAAATATGTGTTGTTATAGTATGTTGCAACTATATAATTTGATGCCACAAAAGCAGCTGTCAAACAGATCCAGCCGATAAAAACCTAGAATCGTTTCCTCTGACATGCAGCTCAGTCTAAATCACTTCATACATGAACCCAAGACAGAAACGTTACCAAACAACAATCATTATCATTAGTTACACACAAGCCAGCTGATGCAAATTATATCAAGGTCATGTGAGATAAGAAATGTTAATCTGTTCATTTAAATTCTGGATGTGGAAATGAGTGCACACTGATTTTGAAATGCTAAATAATTTTTTGCAAATTTCTGCAATCTTCCCGTCGCTTCATTTTTCATTTATTTATTTACTTCATACATGGTTAATGTATCAGTTCGATAAAGAATAAATGAAGTTGAACTGGCTGTAAAGGCCTGCTGCATTCACTGCCAGCGCCTATGTGTTTGTAAAGGACTTTGGTAACCCACTTATGCAGCTGGATTTGCATTGAGTGAATTGAAGCGAAAGATTTAAATGGCATCAGTCTTGCTATTAAAGCAAAGCAAAACATCAGACAAACAGGGAGGAGCAGCTCTCTCTCTCTCTCTCTCTCTCTCTCTCTCTTTATATGTATGTGTGTGTGTGTGTGTGTGTGTGTGTGTGTGTGGAGGAGCAGGGGGAGTGCTGTCCCTTGCCTCTGCTCAGTGTGTGCAGCAGCTGCAGCTTTCAGCCTCAGTCTACACTGTAGGGGCCATTCTGCTGTCTGAAAGACTGATAGATACAAAGAGCAGAATGGTGATGCGAGATGACTCCGAGGAGAGCGCTGATGGTGCGTTTCAAACTCACTCATTCCCCCTCTGCATGTTGCGATTCAACATTTCTATGAAGTGAAAACAAAAAACACGTTTCCGGGTCAGGGATTCAGAGCGGCCCTCTAAAATCCGGGTCGCACCGTTTGGAGCTGTTTTTGGTCGAGGCGAACGCGACAGTAACGCGGCCATCAAAGCGTGTGTCGATTTCACAACTGGCCCGAGGGCGGGAAAATCTTGACTGAATTGGGAGAGAGTAGTCCCCACCCCTCCTTCCCTGGTATGAGGTCTTATCCTTTGTCATCCTCTGTCAAAGCACACAGGAAGAAAAAAAGCATGGATACAGATGCTGACCTACCCCTGATGCACACATATGTTCCAGAGGAAAACCCTGCAAGCGAAGCAATCAATTCTCACACTCTGTAGAAACAAACACGCATGCATGTACACCTAAACACACAAAGGGAGCTAAACACGCATGGCGCCCACAGTCTAATGAGACAAAATCGGACAGAGTGCATGAATGGAGTGCCCTGTTTCAGCCCATGGCACCGAGCGCTGTGCAGAGACAAAGCTCTCATGCAACACCCCCATTCATAGTCTGGCACTGAGGGTAGAAAATGGAGCTCGCTCACTAGCCAGCGCACAGTATAGAGGTATTATAATATCAAAAAGCAGGGGGGGACTTGGCACACTAGTATCCATGCTCACCATCCCCCACCTCCCTCCCTGTGGGCCCTCGCTACCCGCCCCCACAAATCCCAGCACACCCTCACCCTTCCGCTAACCTCCCTCATTTGGCTCTCGCTACTGTTCTCCATCCCCATCCCCCTCTCCAAAACCTCCACTTCCTCCTCTTCATCGTCATCCACGAAGGACCATAAGGACAGGCGCTCTTTAAACATCACATACACCGCATGCCACTGGATGAGAGTAATGGTTCATTTCAAGCTGGAGGTCATGTATATACAGTAGGCTGCCTGAGGGCCAAGATCCAGCTGTAAAACCCAACCGTTAAACCTGTGAAAAAAGCTGTTTTTTTTATAATATCGGAGAGGAGATTTGACCTTGTTTACATCATATAATGTAGGACTAAGGGTTATTTTCATTATCGATGCATATTTCCATTATTTTCTTGATTAATTGTTCAAAAAATGATGGAGGAGAGTGAAAATGACTAACAACTGAACTCCTATACTTTTATATGCATAAAGGGCAATTGCATTCAGATGCAAAATGTTATGAATGTGCTTGCAATATTTTTAGCGCAATATCTGTTGTGAATTGGACCTTGGAAAGGGGAAGATAGTATTTCCAAATGATGCTTAATTCATGATACTATCAGTGGCTGCTATGTATTCTTTGTGAATCAGTCAGTGAACAATCAAAAGAGACAAAGACAAGACGCAAATCTTGACAATAAAAGATTTTAGCAATACATATTACATTAAGATTCTGTAAATTGTCTGGCGAGTCCTCAGACGGCTGCTGTAGACAACCAGGCAAACCAAAAAATTATTATTTTTTAATCCCTGTTTCATTTAAATACATTTTTAATCGGTTAAAAAAATCTTGTAACTTCACTGACAAAGTAAAGATCTAGAGAACATCTCTGTCATCTCTCATTCATAATGTACCATGTGTTCATATTAGATGTGAGCTTCAGTGTGTGGGGGGTATAGCTCAGTGGTAGAGCATTTGACTGCAGATCAAGAGGTCCCCAGTTCAAATCTGGGTGCCCCCTTCTCTAATAACACTCCTTTTGTATAAGAGTGTATAATGTGTCTAATTCTGTGTTACACCATCTTAGCCAAGTTTTGCACTTCTTTTTTTTTAATTCATCAAGGTTATCTTTTGGCAATTAGATGAAAGACATCCCAATATCTGATATAAAAACATTGGAAACCAGGTCAAATTTGACCCGAGGACAACAATAAGATTAAACTTTCCCCTTTGGGACGGTGCTTTCAAGTGTGGTGTCCAAATTTTTAAGGAGACACATAATGAAAATCTCATTTTTTCAGCACTTGTGCACATACATTTGGCAAGGTTAGTTTTTTTTTTTTGGCTGTCTAAATCAGAAAAATAAATTCAGTGTGTGAAAATGTTCTTTTTAGAAACACAAAATAAAAGCCTGAAAAAGATCATATAGCCACACCAAAGATTTTTTAGCACTGTACTTTTTTAACTAAAAAGAAAAAAAGAGAATAAATAGCAACAAATGATTATGGTCTTCTATTGAATATCACTTATAGAAGAAATAAAGGTGGCACTCAACACTCTTATTGTTCATCATTATAAACAGCTTCAGACCACCTTGAACCAGCTGTTTGGTAAACCACAATGTTGCCGGTTTGATTCCAGCTGGGGTCCTTTGTTTCACGTCAACTGTCCAATAAAGCCCCAAATAATCTTAATCTTTTTTAATAAATAAATAGTTTCCATTCTCATGTCAGCCGCCAGTGCCATCTAATTCTTTCACACTGTCTTTTATTTTGAAGGAGCACTCCAAACGGAGGGCAATTCTAAAATGAAGCAAAGGGTTAACGGAGCCTCTAGCTCAGCACAGAAAAAGTATAAAAGAAGTGATAATTAATGTCTATTTGGTGTCAACTTTATGCTGCAGACAATCTAGCTTTGGGCTTTTTGGAACAAATCACGGTTTTCTAACGAGGGCGGAATGATGATGTTTAATTTCAATTTAGCTGTGACAAGAATATAAATGTGCTAAGTTTAAAATTCACATCTTTTGTGCTTGTGTGGCCCAGTGCACACGAACGCACCTTCTTGCTCTTATCTGATGGAGGATTTTGTATGCTTTTCAGTGAGGCGCAGCAATGATGTGAATCAAACTGCTAACAAGCAGTGGCCGGCAGGAGTACAACCCCCCACAGAGCAGAAGATTTACAGACTTCAGCACCAGGGTCAATTACTACTACTACACACACACACAAAAACACACAATTTCTTCACTTATTGACGAGATTGATTTCTTGTGCTCGGAGGTTCTTCGCTGGCAGCTGATGTGTGCAGGGGCTGATTATATTGGTGATTTATGACAGACCATGAATAATGGCTCTCAGAGCTCAGCTAGAATTGAGCAGAGAGGAGAGACGCTGGGGATGCATGGTGCAAAGACAAATGGGTTAAGCGAGGTAAAGCGGGACAGAGGGAACGAGATGAAGGGGGACGTAAGAGCATTAGGTTGGTCCTGTACAGAAGCCGGGCTTTACTGTGAAGCTCATTGTCTCGGGCCAAAGCAGACCTGAGACCTGCCAGCTGCACTCATCCTCCTCTGCTCTGTCAGGGCTGACGATGTCAAAGCTCACCATCGAGATGACGAACACACTTAAAGTGAGGTATTAATAGAATGTAAATCACAAACAGGTCCCTGAGGATGTAATACAACGCAACAACACTAATGAGTGACTGATTAACAGCTGTCCCATTAAAGGCGTCCCATTCTTGGCACCTGACATTTCACTTTAAACAAGTTAATAGCTTAACTTCCACCCCTGTAGCTAGCGTGAAATTGGCACTTAGAGCATCATGAGTCGTGGACATCTATTTAGGGTGTGACAATGAGTCAATCAGTAAGAAGCACGCATGACTTCCTGCAAAAATTAATTAGCATTGTGTAATGAAATGTGGCTTTCGCCCTTCGGCAAAGAGCTGCTTAAATCAGACATCTTGGAGGAGCAACCGTTGACTTCAAGATCCGAGCTCTGCGCGTCCGATGGCAGCAGATCGGCGCACACACATGCTGCCAAGAAGGAGAGCACACAGAGGCCAAATGCCACTGCCAGCCGCAGTTGAATTTGTTTACTGCAGATAAGTAGAGACATCCTTGCCATCACAGTGACTGAACGCTGAGAGGATGATTCTGGCTGCGCTCGTGTGCAGGAAGAGGCGGAGACGTCTGTGGGCTCATGTTGGCGTGAACGTGTGTGATTAAACACACATACATGTCCCCTTACCGTGCACAGAGCAACTCCATATTCTGATTAAGGTTTTATTTGGGTTAAGCTGATGACATGAACCCTTGATAATCTGCAACTGAGTCTCCTTGTTGACATGAGTAATTCACTTCACCAGCACTATATTTGTCCACATGTGATGTGTTGATTGAGCTGATTGCTGTTGCCAGCTCAGCCTCCCTCTTTGATATAGATTGTGATTTATGGGCCGGTATCAATTAATTCTCACAAGTTTATGTTTGCATTTATACATTGTGAGTAAACGATCGGTCCAGAAATTAAAAAATGTATGTCTCTCAATAGGAAAAGATACACATTTTAAACCCAAATCGCTCTGTATTTAGAGAAAAAGAGCCATAAAATACAAGAAATAACATGCAACATAGGCCACTCAAGATAAAGACGAAGAAGCTATGAATATTTTCTCAAACTTTTCTCACCTCTTTCTTTAAATAAGATTGTTTTCTGCACCATGCTTGCCATAGGGGGCTATCTGACACCTTATGAATATCCCAGGAAAAAGAAGAAATAGTAGACCGCGATAAGAAGCGTAAATATTTATGGTCTCCTGTTTTAATCTGCAGTATATCTCTCGACAAACTCTCAAGAGAGAAATTCAATATTTTAAAACCAAGAAGCTTTTCATCATGTAGTGAAAAACACCCATGATATAGATATATATTTACTGTGTGGAACATTTCACGGTGTTGCAGCGGTGGGAGCATGAGTAACATAAGCAATTGTTTTTTCATGAGATGCAGCTTATGCAATTGGTCAAAAGGTGAAAGAAATAAAATATTTTCTGTCCAACATGTATCCTACAGCTCTTAACTGTCACTCAGAATCAGCTTGTGTTACTAGAAACACCCTGAGGAATGTTAAGAATGTAAATGTACCGAAGTCGAACCTGGGGAGGATTCATTTCTGCAGGCCAGAAACGTTGATTTCTTGCTCGCCTGAAAAGTACACTATGTACATCTCAGGGACGAGAACACAACATCTCCTCTCTTTATACCAGCTGTTTGTCCGTTGCCTTGCGGGGATGATTCACCCTCTGCTGGTAGGGGTTAAGCGTCTCGCTCAAGGATGTTTGAGCATATCCTTCCGGTTGTGGGACAAACAATCAAAAAAACATACTAATGTCTTGGCAGACACTGACCCTGACCCTGTTTATTTTGACAAATCCACAGGACATCATTCATATTTATATCTGGCCATGAATGACAGGGGACAAGGATCTCCCATGCTATTATACTTCTGGGTAATAACTCAGTGTCAGTGGGTAGCATCCATCAGCCATCATTCACTTTCATCTGACTGCACCACGGACATTATCAGTCCACTGCCACTGAAGGAGCCTGAAGGAGCCGAACAGGCTGACTGAAGACCCCGGCTGCAGGAAGGGCCAAGGTTTATCAAACCACAATACTCTGAGACAGAGTTGATGCAGAGTTCAGACAGAATTCATTAAAGTGAATCACAGCGTGACATACATGTCAGAACAAATGACAGATTAAAAGGTGAACGTCAGGAGGAGAATGGATAACTGTGCTCGGCAGGAGGCCTAATTTTAGCAATGTGGGAGACTCACTGTAGGTCGAGGGATTACTATGTCGTTGTGTCTTCAGACTGAAATATCTCGGCCACTAATGGATGGCTTGTCATGAAATTTGCATTCATGTCTCCCTCAGGATTAATTATAATAACTTGGTCACTTTTAATCTGGCTCCAATATCAGGTCAACATTTCAATTTGTCCAATACTTTGATTAAAACAAAACTAATGACACTCCCATCGGCCTCGGCTGCACTTTTTGTTCAGCGTTAATTCAGAAATTAGCATTTTAATAAGCAAAACTAAGATGATTAACATGGTAAACATTAAGCATGTTAGCATTGTTATTGTGAGCATGTTACAATACTGGGAATGTATCAATGTTCCCAAGATCCATGTGAGCAAGGTCCTAAGTTCCTAAATTCCTATTTCCTATTCCCATATTATTTATTCCCAAAGTCGAATGTTCCCAATGTCCCATGTTCCTAACATCCTATGTTCCCAGGGTTCTGTGTTTCCAAGGTCCCAAGGATTTCTCTTCCCATGGTCTTATGTGCCCTGGGTCCTAAGTTCCCAAGGTACTACATTTTTAAAATCCTAAATTCTCAAGGTCATTGACTTCCTAGATCCTAAGATCCCATGTTCCCAAGGTCATTAAGTTCCTAAAATCCTATATTCTCAAATCCTGACTTCCCAAGGCCATTTGTACTGAGGGTCATAAGTTCCAAAAGCTAGTTCCTTAAAATCAAGTTCCTTAGTTTATATGTTTACAAAGTCCTAAGTCACCAGGGTAATAAGTTCCTAAGATCCTATGTTCCCAAGAGCCTAAGGTCCTATGGTTCCCAAACTCATTTGTATCAAGGGTCCTGTGTTTCCAGGGTCCTTAGTTGCTAATATTTAAAGAACCAAAGTAACAAACAAATCTGCGTTGGGTCTTGACATTCTGTATTAATATCAATCACCTAGTGAAAAACATTTTGTTATAAGTCCTATACACTTCACTTCATACCTAATTTATGAGCTGCTGCCATGCACTTTTAATATAACATGTAATGTAACATAACTACTGTAAAGAATATGTAGTCTTTGCTGTCTGTGTTTGCTGCTCTGACTGTCCGTGTGTTTTGTTCAGGAATACACCCACATGTCTTTGTCATTGTTGGTTGAGGTGTCTTTTTAATGAGCCGTCTTTCATTGAGACTCGTGTATCGGACTGGTGTTTTGTTTCGTGTTCAGAGATCAAAAACACGCCTGAGACCACGAAAACGATGAAATGGAGGCCACAGAGAAATGGAGGAGGCAAGTGAATGCGAAGCTGCCAACATTAAGAATTGATTCGCAGTTGCAGCCAAATTCAGCAGATGGTGAGTGAATGTAAACGGAACTGAGCAATCAAATTTCCTACAAAACACTTAAAGGATGCAGAGAAGGGGAGGAAAGACAAGATTGAAAAGGCATAAGAAGGCTGGAGGAGCCGAGAAGGAAACATACTGACTGACTGGAGAACAAAAAGACCCCTTTTGCAGCAATATGTTCTCGCCTACGGTTACACTTGTTCCAATGCAACTTTAATCATCCAATCATGCTTGCCATGTCAACTGACAGGTCTGGTTGTGCAAAAATTGGATTTTGCACACATTGATATGGGATCTTAAACCCAGAAATGAAAGCTCACGTCGTCATCAAAATGGTTTGTATGCTGTCCAGCGACACAAAGACAAGAAAAGGAACAAAGAGAAAATAACGGAGGAATAGATTTAAACAGGCACAGGAGCTTTTTTTGAAGCCAAGTTTAGACATAAAGCAGTGTAATGTTTGCAGAATCTGACTTTAATCACCAGTTTTGTACAAATTGAATTGGAATACAATCGCAGCAGTAGCAAGAAAAGAATGCCTAAAGAAATAACCCACACGTTCTCTAAGCTAAGAGTACGGCCTCCGTGAATCGATCGCTGCCTGAGGCAAATCCCTCAGCAGCCGAGGCTCCCAGTGTATACAGTCACCTAATGAAATCTCCTACATCACATTAAAGACCACACAGTGCTGTGCTTACATTTGTCTCCTTACAGAGTATAGTCTCCTCTTGTTTAGAGCTATGTATGGCGTCTGTTATTCTACAAGATTAAATAAACACAAGCATATACTGAAAAATTATCTCCAAGTTATTGTTTTGTGCTCTACTCGCCGACACATAAAAGGATTTACCTGCAATCCAGCCAGCCTATACTGTGCTTTATTAGGGCTATATGATCATATTCAGGTTCATTCTTGTGTGTTGGGCTTCTACAAGAAACATGCTTTTAATGTTAGAAAAACACGTATTTTTTCTGCTATTGTGTCTGAATAAACCTGTTTAGATAGATAGATAGATAGATAGATAGATAGATAGATAGATAGATAGATAGATAGATAGATAGATAGATAGATAGATATGTTTTGTATTTCTGCTCTTATCTGTCAGTGTTTCTGTGGATTCACTGTGCAGCTGTAGATCGCAACAGCAAAAAGCAATACATGAAGAACAATCTCTGTAAAGATATGTGTATATATGTTAAAATGAGAAATTATAAGAGCAGTGAAAGCAGATTTAAATAGGTGGGTGAACACACCTGAGACCCAGGAGGCTAAAAAGAGGAGAAGTGACAGTAAAAGCTGTCATATCATTGGGGTAAAACACAGCCTTCTTCAGGAAGGAGAGCACAAACTCTCCTCCCTCCTACCTGCAGAGGCCACGCCCCCCTCAGGTGCAACCAACCAACCCAAACGAGAGGCTATATATGCTGCCCTGCTGTCACTGTTCTGTTTGTTTGAGTCATGCTGTGCAGCTTAAAGCACACACACATACACACACACACACGGATTTATAAAGAAGTCCACCAAGAAGTGACAGGAAATAAATGAATGAAAGACAAGGTGGCTTTAACTGTGAAGGAGTGATGAGAAACACAATGTATTAGTCACCTTAGTTAGCATGATTAGCTGTGAAAAAAAAAAAAAATTTGCAAGGAAGTACTGGAAGAAGAAGGATGTCCACAGTGAGCTGTCAGAGGAAGAGCTGCACACCTCCAACTCCTCATCAAGGTAACCAATGCTGTTTTAATCCACATACTGTAACATACTGCCAGCTACCTACTCAATCAGTACATACTGCATACTGCCGACTTAGTGAACGATTAAGTATGTCATTACCAACAGACCGTTCACATTTAAACATGCTCTGTATCACATGGCTGCACATGACTGACGGCCTCCATCTGACCCAGCCAGCAGCTCCTACAGCTCTGAAAACTCCGTAGTAGATTTCTGCAGTAAAATTGATGTTTTTGTCAATGGAGTCTGGTGAATTTGAAGAAAGTGTTATAATGGCTTCCTGTTAGAAAAGACTAAAAGCAAGGTAAAGAAAAAAGTGTTGTGTACACTGATAATGATATTGATTTTTACTTGAAGTATTGTTTTGGGCAGCGGTGTGTGTTTGTCTGTCTGTCTGTCTGTCTGTCTGTCTGTGTTTTCGCTGCATATACATCCTCTGGCCAACAGAGGGCGCTGTGGGGTGAAGTCTGCCATCTCTGATTGCTTAGTTTTTAAATACAATTTGCAGTACCCCCCTGGTCACAGAAGTACATTTTGCTCTGTAAAGTCGCAGACTCCTTTGACAAAAACAGTGATTTTACCTCACAGAGTTGGTCTGGTTGTTCAGTTTGTTTGTGTTATTGGGTGATTTCTGGTCTTGCTGGTCTTGCGTTGTTTCGTTTCTGTACCCATACGCTACTTCTCCATATTGTAGGGGTCCTGACTGCGGTGTAGCTTTACTTAGGATATATATGAATGAACGTCATCATCCAGAAAGCACGTAAAGTCACGTGGTAAAATATTTTTAGAAGGACTGGGGAAAGTAGCATTTTGATGCTAAAACATACATACAGCTACAGAAGGATATAAAAGCCTAAAAAAACAAAACAAATAATGACTCTGCCCTTTAACGCAAAGGT
>CAFUXE010000630.1:590743-633409 GCA_903364295.1 Serranus cabrilla | reverse complement strand
AGAGATGCCGCTTTCAGCGCACCCTCGACCTTGATGGATGTATCCTATGAATTACATATTACTACGCAATGGAAATGTGCAACAGTAGCTGCAAATGAAAGTGAGATTGGCCAGAGCTCATCCAACAGATTTCATTGGATCCAAATTCATCTTCTACCCCTCCTGCCCCACAGCACGCACATAAACATTCATCAACATGCACACACTCTTATAACAATCTGCACACGCATGCCGAGCTCTTCAATTATTCATGACTAATATACGCACCGTCTGAACAAAACACAAACGGCTCAAATGTACCTTGACACAAAAGAAGTCATTACTGCAAATAGGCCGGGGTTTAGGTAATGTAGACATGGCAATCTATGCTGACGCAGTTCGGAGTAATACAATTTTCAGAAGTAATCTTGTTTCCAGTCTTGTTAGACAGCGTACAGTCAGAGAGTCAAAACACCATTCCCCTCCTCCCTCAGCGGACGAGTCTGGAGAATGTTCCCTTAAATGTTAACGTCCTCCTTTTCTGATTTAATAATTCAATAAAGCTAAACTTAAAATGGTCTGCGCTCTCTCAGGGCTGCCAGGAACAATTCAATTAGCCAGACAACGTGTTGTGACAGCCTGGTTTATGCTTAGATCCTTTATTTGTTCGCCGTGTTTGTATAACCCCTCGGCCCAAACCACCTCTCCATCTTCCACTCCCTCGCTCTTTCTGTCAGTTCACCCTGCATTGACAGTATATTAGGGTGCCAAGAAAGCTGAGGCAACTAGCCGACTCAGACTTTTTCTGTCCTGCTGTGATGGGCCGCGAGCCACATTTTATGCTGTGGGGGTAAAAAGAGAAAAAAACCTGCTGTCAAGGGGTAGTTGGGAGAGACAGCGGGGAGAAATGTGATGGGAATGGAGAGGCTCTGCATTTGTATAATATTGTATGTGAAAGGTGCTGACAGGCGACAGTGTGGGAAGGGCAGAGCATTCGTTCCCAGGATGGGTCGGTCAGCCAGCCGTCAGCGCGGGCTAATCCAGAGCTGTGTTGATTGACAGGAGGCCAACTGTCAGCAAGTGAAAAAGCCTTGTTCTCAACACCACACTGAGGCTTTTCTGCACAATAGCGTCGCCCTGCAGGAACACGTGTCACATGTGAAACCTCAGGCCTGCAGCAGGGACGGGAGGTGACTATTTATTTGCAGGTTAAGATACGGCCAAGGCCTCAAATGACCCTGTACAGTAATCAGTCCTCAAGTCCCAAACCAGAGACACAGGTATTAAGACAAAGTAAGACATTATCTATTATATAGATTAGACATCCAAAAATATAACAGGCAGCAACATCACATAGGAGGTAATCATGCATTTACTTTGCAGTGTTGATCAGCACTGACATGTATAAAGTTAGTCACTGGTTTAAAGTTTAAAAGTACATATGCTCATTGTAATAGGATCTAATAAAATACATTAGCATAGAGGTAATAACTCTTGAAGTAAACTTGGGCAGCTTTACCGCTGTTCCCAAGTAGCCAAGCAATTGATTAATACTGCTGTAAAAGACATTTATATAGACAAAAACATGCAGTTTAGGTTTAATTGGTGATTCTAAGTTACACGTAGGAGTGAATGAGAGCATGAATGGATGTCACCTTTTAATAGTCTGGAGACCTGGCCAGAGTGTTCCCCGCCTCTCGCCCTGTGACAGCCAGGATGGGCTCCAGCCCTCTGTGACCCGGGTTTGGATAATGGATGGAAAATGGATGGAAAAGATAAAAAGATTAACATTTTTCCTAAAAAGTCTTATTCTATAATAGGAAGACACTTTTGCTATGTATGCAACAAGAGAGAAAAAAAACTGATTCTGACACTAAATCTGAATAAACAAAAACCTACTAAAATTGCACAAATCTTTCATTATTTTGTCAAAATTAATGTAAAATGTCTAAACATCCAATTTCAAATGTGTCACAATAACTAAAGAGGAACAGCAAACACAGTTATTTGCTTTAAATAGCACAGAATTGTATTAAGGCCTTATGCATATGAAAGCAAATGTGTCTGTAAAAGCAACCACAGAGACAAGGCTGGAAAGCAGCAGTGTCCTCTCCGCCGTGTCCACCCACACAGAGGCCTAGTCACCAGGTGGGCGGCTGGCAGTCCACTCCCATTGGCCAGCTGAGGCCGCCTGTCCACTGGAAACAGCGAGAGTATGGTTTTCCCAAAAGAAGATGATTTCCATCTCTTCATCTCCCCACACAAATGTACCCCTGCTGCAGTGATGAGCATGGGCTGATTCAGAACAGAGAATTACCTTGATATAAATAGTTATGCCATCATCCTCCTTTGATGAGCCTTCGCAGAGGATTTAAAGCGATGGTTAAGAATTTCGAGAAATGCATGTGAGTCATTGTGAGCGTGGAAGGCCTGTCAGACCATGGCTCACTCTAACATCGCTCTAGCAAATGGAAACAGACGCAGTTAATGTAAATGGAAGTCAATGGGGTTAAAAACAATAACACAAAGCAGCAGTAAAACACCTCCCTAAGTGCTCCACATCATATTAAACAAGTGCCTTTGGTTGGACAGAAAGTGATTAATCAGACTTTTTACCACCCTGAACACTCCTTTGAAAACTTCAAAAGCATTAGTGAAGAGCTGGAAATGAGAGAGGCGTTCCTGTCCTTATGCTTATGTAACCACGCACTTTCTATACAGCAAGATTATCCTCAAAAACATAGAGGTTGCTGTTTGCATTACTAAGACATCTTTTTTTTTAATTCTCTCCCATAGAATTATAATAGTATACAATGGACAGTGCATCGTTGGCTTTAGTCATTTGGCTTGCCTAAAACAAAAATGTTGTTGGCTGTTATGGTAACAACACAGTATTGGTGCTGTAACATATGTAAGCAGATTCTGAGACGGAGACAGTCATATTAATATAATTATATGGAGACAGCTCAATTTTTTAACTCCTATTGTCTGTGTGTTTCCTGATGGAGAGAAAGCTTTACTTTTTTGTGAAAGTAATGCTAGCCACTAACTGCTGCCGACCGTAGCTGCAATCAGCTAATGTAGCTAAGTTAGTCATGCTGCCAGGATTGCTGGGAGCTTTGGGGAGTGTCGGTGTTTACACCCATAGTAAAGGGACTTTGGACCGCAGGGAGGAGGAGGTTCTCAGGCCAAGGGTTGCTGCTGGTCAAGTGGGCAACAGAACCAGGTTTAGCAGCCTCTACGGACAAATTTCAGACTAACTATTGAAGATATTGACCAAAATAAATGCATGACATACATTGAGATAGCTTCCTTGCTGGTGTACTAGTGAGTAATATTAGCTAGCTTCCTATGCCTTTTGTTGTTGCACTTGCTTGATGCTTGGCTGTGTTCGCAAAGTTAGTTTTTGATCTTATGTAATGTAGTCATAAAGTGTCTAGCGGTTCATTTTTACGGCAGCGCTGTAAAAGGGAATGGCACTGTGAAACTGCAGGTGCGGTAAATCACATAAAATACCAATTCTACGTAATACTGCTTTAATGAATAGAATTTGATGACTCATAGTACACACAAGCAGCTCAACAAAAGACGCCTCTCCACGCGTCGTACTCTCTGCTGCTTGTTTTATCGTCATCGCTGTTAAATCTCACCTCAGTGTGTTTGGACGTGAATATGGACGTTAGGCGCAACAAAGGTCACAGTTCCTTTAAGTGGCATCGGTACACATAAAATGACTGTTGTAATATGAAAAGAAATGTCCCTAATATCTATAATTCAGATTTTTATGTCCTCTCCATTTCCTGCAATTGTAAAATACCCATTTTATTGTCATTTATTCTTTTTCATTCATCATAAAGTACATCACGGTCTGCTGTGTGAGCAGCCGGCTAGAGTCCTTGGGCTAAGTGCTTCTATCTGTTTGACTGTCTAGACAAAACGAACCCTCTTTAATCAATTCAGGTCTTCCAATCTCTTAGGCTTTATTCCTTTATATTCATGACTGAGTAACTTTATACATTCTCCCTTTTTCTTGTTATTTATTGCTCAGACAATATTATTTTTTCTATTCCTTGTCAAATGGAAATAATATCTTCGATCGATTGAGGAAAACCTGATCAAACAGGTGTCGCGATTCATTTTCAAGTCAATTTTACTCCATACATAACACCGTACTTTGGTCATTAAACCCTTACTGATGTACAGGAAAGTGCCGTGTGCTGAGCAGAATCAGTCACTCCTTCATCCCTTTCCTCTCTCGCTCTCTCTCCCTTTCTCCCTCTCCGATTTCTCTCTAATTACTGCCTGGCAAACTAATGAGGAGGATTCTTTCGTTAAATACAAACAGCAGCCTGGCCCTTAATTAGCAGCCTCCCTGGCTTGTTTTTTGAAAACAATGTGGCAGACAGTAGAGCATCTAATAAAGGCCCAATCCTCGCTGACACTGAGACAAATAAAGGCCTCGCCAGCCAACACCAAAATGGTGGGCGAAATCATTGAGTGTAGTTGGGCATTATGTGTATATATTGTATAGTTTGTATAAGATACCTGGTCTTGTCTTGCTCAGTAGTCGTTTTTAGCATCAGAGAGACAAAGTTAATGTTGCAAACTGGTTATCAAGATATGAGGGTCAAAACCAAGCACCAACCTCCAGGTCTAACAAAGTGCTTTAAACCAGCATTCTTTCTAGTGGCCAGCAGGGGGCGACTTCCCTGGTTACAAAAATTCATCTGATTGTATTGACGTCCATGAGAAAATTATCGTACTTTCCCCTTGATTTATTAGCTCAGTAAATATTCTCATAATGTGCTTGTGGTCTCAATCACTAGTTTCATGACGTCCATTTGGCAAATTATGGTCCAATTTAAAGTAAAACAGATGATTAAACAGGGTATGCATGGCACACGGTGTCTTAGTTTTACTTCTTGGACCCTTTCACTGTGTGCTTTCAACTCATAAAAGTGTAACGTCTCTGCATGCTTTATCAAAGTGCTCAAAGCAAACTGGAGCCGCTGCATTTATCAGGAGCCCAATCTAAGCATACAAAGGTCTGTGCCAATGAAGCCAGTCCGGTGCTAATGGAGGGTCAAAGGCTAATCACACAGAGACTAGGCTTGTTGAACTAAAAATAGCCTTTTATTCTACACTCCTCTGGGATAATAAAGAGTTGCACTCTTAGTACACATCTCACTTGTCTCTCAAGTCCACTTTGGACCGTCCCCACACAGCATGCCAGTCTACTAAACGCCACTGAGCTGAGTGCCTGGTAAATAGAAGGGGGGTGAATGAAATGAAAGAAATGCACTTCATCAACGGTTACTGAGGAGCCCCATGGGGGACTTTGAAGATGAAAACCTGAGACGATGGCAGTGGCCTGCTGAAACTCACCACCACCGGTCGAGGCGTCTTCAGTTTCCACCACCGCACCTGTACTCAGCCTCCGATGAGGGCCAATCACAACAGCTCGGCAGCACCGGCTGGCGAATGACAGACGGCCAAGGATCAACTGGTCGGGTGAGGGCAGCGGGGGCAAGCTGAAGTCACAAAAGCAATATTTGAGGAAGCTGAATGGACCACTAATGAGACATTGGATACTAAATGATAACAGAATGTTTATGAGAGGTCACCTGAGACGGCTGATGAATAATAGAGGAGCTGTAGCCTGTTGAGGGCAGGTGGACTCACCTGGCTGTGCTTAGAGCTCAGCTCGGGGCCGCAGCAGCTCCAGGCCAACGGTTAGAGGCTCACGCTTTGCCTCAGGAGAGGGGCATCAAGTGAGAGGGGCAAACAAAGGCCAACCGGCACAGAGCCCGGGCTAGCTCCGGGCACTGAGCAGGACCAGGGTTAATGACACGGAACAGTGATAATGAGACCCAGCAGTATAGTGAGCACCAAATACCAGTAAATGATAGCAGTAGATTTATGTGCAGAAGCTTTATACTTTGCTACAAACAAAAAGCTAGCATTAAATGTCTGGTCTTAATCTCATTTATTAATCAAATAGTTTCTGATTTGAATTTAAAATTAGATTTAAGACAGACTACTTTATTTAAAGTTATTCTAGATACTTAACTTTTTGGGCTTCTTTTGTTATTAAATAGAAAAACATGTTTATATTCCATTTACTAGGATATAATAATCAGCCATGTTTTTTTTTCTATTCACATGAGCCCCAAAACTCAGTTATGTTATTGGCACTAGTATGGAAAAAGTTCAAACATGACCTTTAAATAGCTTGTTTGTGCAACCAATAGTATAAAACTCCCAAATGTCCCATTAAAAATGATATAACCCACAGGAAACCTGTAAACTCTCACAGTTGGGAAGCTGAAACCAGCAAACTTTTTGATTGATAGATGATTTACGAAATCATTTTGGCTATCAAATTGGTTCATTTTGTGCCAATGACTGAGGATTCTCAGCACTGCACAAACATTTTCGCACTCACATTCACACCTATTTGAAATTTAGTTTCCAATTCAGCTCACCTGCTCCGTGTGCTGTTGTAGCAAACCTGACACCTGGAGGAAACCTGCGTGAACACGGGGAGAACATGCGCACACTGATGCCCCAGTGAGGTTGGATTTTAAAATTCTCTTAATTTTATTAAATTTTTCATGCACTTCATGGTTTTTTAACCTGAATCTATGTTTCGCATGCTTACAGTGTATGAACCAGTGCGGCTCCTCAGTTCGTCTGGCATGAATATGTTGTTTAAAAATGCACCTTTTAGCCTCTTTCCTCTCATCTGTTGAAAAAGTCTGTTGAAACATACAATTAATCAAATATAATATATAAATACTAATTTAGCCAAACATTTGATTATGAATGGTTAATAGACACTATTGACATTATTTACTTTTATTCATTTAATCTATTGTGTTTTCTGTAAAATTTTACCCAAATGTATTTATTACAAAAGTTTAATTTTATAATTATATAAAAAAAATTAAAAAAAAATTGT
Source organism: Serranus cabrilla (assembly GCA_903364295.1). Classification (NCBI taxonomy): domain Eukaryota; kingdom Metazoa; phylum Chordata; class Actinopteri; order Perciformes; family Serranidae; genus Serranus; species Serranus cabrilla. The sequence goes on along the minus strand of CAFUXE010000630.1, from coordinate 626,469 downwards.
ATTTTTTCTAGCTTAGTCTAGTCTAATTAATTTTTTATTATTATTATTATAATTCTATTTTACATAAATATTGCTTTTGAAATCTTTTTTAATATGTATTTTTAATAACTTTTCATTCAAATGTTTTGTCTATGTCCATCTATTTAAACATTTTTGTGCCTTTTTTCTGATTTTTATTATTCTGTCTTGTTATAGATATGATAGATACATCTGTAAAGAAATTTGGACTGATAGATTGATTAATTTATTGACCGTCCTGCAGTGAGGCCAACCTGTAACACAGATACGGCCTTTGATCAGCGCTGATAAGCAGCTATTCATTTGTGAGTGTTTGAGTGTTTAAGAGCTGAAATGTTCTGGTGCTTCTTCCCTCACCAGATAAAACATTAATGAGAGCAGGTGTACTCTTAATAACCCCACTGGAAAATCTGTCTCTCAATCTTTTTGGAAGCGCTCACTCATATTATTATTATGCCATAATAAGACATAGTTACATCAGAGTGTGTACAGTTATAATCGCCTCAGAAGCGGAGCAAATTTGATGCTATAAAAAGCCTATTGGAATTATTTGGAAAATGGTTGGATGATAGTGAATTCCATTAGTGCCTCCTCTCTTTCTCTGCATCTTGCTGCTCATGTAGTCTCTCTCTCTCTTCCCCTCCCTCTCCAACCCATTAAAGGATGCATCCATTTCACAATAAAAGCCCTTTTTCTCCCTCTTCCCCAGCCCCCTGCATTAGCTCGCTGACAGATAAAGGGAACAGAACGTTTCCTTATAAAGAAGACTCAGACGCATCGAGCCTATTCATTTCCGCTTTAAACATGTATGTGGATGGATGGGTCAGGTAGAGGGGGCCTTGCTTTGCTGAGGGCGCCTTGTCTTTATGTATGTTCCAGTGCGCAGTCTGCGGGGCTTAACACGCACCCCTGGGCATCGCTGAGGCTCAATGAAGCCAGCACATAAAGACAGAGCGAGCCTGCTCCTCTGCTTGCCCTCCTTCTGAGGGTTACATAAGAGTGGAAGATGCAGGCATACCGGCGCTGTTGCAGCCGGAGGTGAAAGTAGGCCTGTTAAGCCAAAGGGGTGATAGTTATGTGTGTGTGTGTGTTAGAGAGGACCATGTGAGGAAAAAACACAGCTAGAAGCGGTGGGCAGGGCTGAGGCAAATGGAGCCACTGCTGGACAGGAAATTCTATTTACTTATTCATAAATAGAGAGCTCCAGGGCTGTTTTTCAACACACTCGTGTGTGTTCCTTTTTCTTTTTTAAAAAGAAATAATTGCACACACGTGTACATGGGGTAAATCAGATAACAGGTGACATATAAATCACACAACAACCAGTGTCCATGTCTTCTCAGTATCACTAAGCGATTCCGACAGGGACAAGAATACACACACTTGTATGCAAAATGCAAAAGCTTCAACTCAAGCCTTGATTGACACGACCTCCCCCGGCTCTCCCCGACGCCAAAAGGTGAACCTGCAATGAAACATTGATTCACCTCTGCGGTGCACACAGAGCCGTCCCCCCCTCTGACTGCCCCTCCAGCAGCCCCTGTGGAACAACACGAGGCTTTTACCAAAGACAAGAGGACCTCATGAATATTCATGTTGCCAACACTGCTGGAGACGCAACAGAATTCGCTGAGATCAGCGCCGAGAAATCCCCATTGTGCGAAAACACACAAGTACACCCGTGCAGTACAGTATGCATGCGTGGTGGTGGTGGTGCATCTCTTTCTCTCTCTCTATTGCTCTGTGTTTCTCTGACATCCCGCCCGCCCACGCACATCCAAATGTCGAAAAGCATGCACGTGCACATGCACGGACTAGAATCCACCTACATGCTTTCATGTGTACGCGGTCTGGCCGGTGAACACTGTGGTCCACATCTTCATCTTTCCTTCGTGAAGCCATATAAGAGTCCTTCCTTCAGCATATAGTAGGAGTCGGAGGGAGCCTGACTGATGAGGGTTTTTTGCGACAAATAAAGATGCTGATTTTGAAGGAGGAAAGTCTACAATTACCGATATTGCAGCCGGCATAGTGAACTTCTGAGCTTTTCTATGTGGATTGTGCACAGATTTTGCACCAATATGACCATGCAGACGTGCTGAAGAGGCTGCTTCAGAAGACAAATAACTAAGAAATCAGAAAAGAAAATTAAAGAGAAAATAAAAACGTTATAAATAGCTAAATAAACATCAGTACTGTATGATCAGTAGGGCTCAGCTGATAGATACAGATTCAATTTTAGAGACGAAAATTCACCAGTAAGCGTTATGGTGGCCGAATAAGTACATTTTTGGTGTAATGGAAAGACTTTATCTGGGTTGTAAACTAATTTTTAAGAAAATATGACAATGCAAAGGTTCTCCGAAGGCTACTTTTGCAAACAAATACCCTTGTTTAATGGTATTTATGTATTTTTAATAATCATATAAAAGAATAAACTGAAAAACTAGATAAATAGCTATATAAATATCAATACTGTATGTTCAGTGTCAGTCAATTGCCGACTTTTAAATAAAGACTACTGATCAATAATATCAGTCAATGGAGATATATATGTCGGGCTCTTACAATTGCTGACCATTTCAATACATAGAAATAAAAAACAGCTATGTGACACAATTTCTTAATCATCCCAAGCATCGTTTCTGCATTATACTGCATGTTCTATAAATATCAAACATATACACCAGCACAGATAGACACTGATTTAAATCATGTGGTTGATTTCAGGATGTAACATTAACTGAATTACGATACATATTGTCCTGGTGGAGCTCCTGATATAAGACACAGGTATGTCTGTGATGAGCCAATATCGGCAGATAATATCGGCTCACTCTTATATCAGTCGCGCTCTAGTTAGATATTTAAATGTGTGTGTTGCTTGTGATGAATCCATATCTAGACAGCTGCTTCTCTTGCACATTATTAGCCTATCAGGCACACACATGCTGTTATTGTAATGAGCTTGACCCCTGCAAAACCTAATGAATTGATTTGGAAAAGCATCACAGCACTTGGACAAATTCACACTGTGTTCTCTCTCCCGTGTTCATGAGTCAGTGCTTCTCATCATGTCCTCGGATGGCTCTGCACCACGTGCTCAACACCTGCCTTTCAACTTCGCAGTTTGCGAGTTGCTACAGTAGCTTCGACAGCACAGGGGCAGACTCTTGATATTAAATGGAGATGACAGCCGATCTGATGTCAGCTTTGGAGAGTTGTGACGAGGCCGAGCCTATGGGCCCAGACAGTGACAAGTACCCTCGTCTAACTGCTGTACTCTGTGATCCCCTGGCAGCGATGCTCGGTTCACAGATGTGCATTTGATGTGGCGTTTTCAGTGAAATGTGGGTGACACAGGCACAAGTTGAAGTCAATTTCTGAAATCAATTATGCTCTGTGTGTGGGTTTCCATTACACTCATTGGTCCATCTAAAATATATTTGTTCGAGCATGGCTCAGAGGACAGATTCAACACATTAACTGGATGGGAAACTATATGAAAGTGTTCTTCTTTGCCAACTGAAGCAAGCTTTTATATCCTTTAAACGTTATCCATTTTCAGCAGTGTCAGCAACAGTTTGCATTACTGTAAATAAATAAAGTCATACTGACCATGCCACCTACCATGCCATCCCAACATCCATGCTCCTAGCATGACTAAAAACAACTGTCATCTACTTTGACATTTGATACATTACATTAGTCATTTTTTCAAGGGAAAATGATAAACAGAAAATATCGCCAGTATCAAGCATTTTTGGAGATTTGATGCTGAAGATTTGTCTTGAGTATATTTGGACTGTTGGTAGTCCAAAACAAGGAATCTGATGACAACACTTTGGGCTTGAGGAAATTACATTGGTATTTTCCACAGTTCTGTGACATTGTTTGCTAATTAATCTAGAAAATAATGGCCAGGCATCGTCTCAAAAATGGTGCTAAAATACATAGATAAGCGTAGTCAGAAGCATAGTCATCTATACGATGACTAACTACTTGTTGTGACCAGACTGAAGCCAACATCAATGGGAAACATACAACGATGGTAGAGGTGGGCGGTACGATTCTGAGCCACTGCAGTGCTTCAGTCTTAACGTTTGTGTATGTGTCTGTCTGAGGACAATTAATTACATTTATTGAGCTGTATTTCAATGGGGTAAGTGCTGTGGTCACAGCTATCTGAAAGATTCCTCTTTGGGAAGACATGACCTGTCAGGAGCTCTTTGGTGCTAACCTGTGTTAAAGCATGTGTGGTCAACCACAATTGTTCTCCTGGGATTTTAGGCTTAATATTATCTTCTTTATATTTTCTTTCATTGCATCTCACACTGTTGCTATATTATGGGCAGATGCCACATTGCTAGTTGCTATTTGCTCAGTTAGTTTTAACAGTCGTGGTGGTAGAGCTTTGTTAAAATTGGAACACGATGTGAATATTCTAAAATGCTAACCTATCTATGGCAACATGAGGTCTATCATTTCCTCTTTAAGTCATCTTTCCAGTCTGTAAATTATCCTAAACTAATAAACATTTCGAGGAGAGACCAATAAAAGCTTTGAATTTGAAATGTTTGCCAAGTCATAAAAATGTTTGGAACTGCAAGGCAATTTTGTGAAGGCAAATGTGCATCATGTCCAACAAAAGTAAGACAATTTACAGCCCAAGTGAAGGCTTTTTTTTTTATAAACTTAACATGTACAGAGGGACTTGGATTTAGGAGAGAAAGACGACGGGGGAGAAAAAGTGATGTAACATTAAATAGGCAGTTGGAGATAAGGGAGCACAACACAGAGAAAGGAGACAGAGACTGTACTTTAAAATGTGGGGTCATCCCCTGATGGTTCTAAGCTTCCTGTCTGCTTCTCTCCCTGCACTCAGCCCCTCAGCAGTTTCACCTTTTAAACTCTCCCTCCAGTTTAGGGGAATTAAGGACGCTTCAGCTCCTCTCAATGCTGAGCCTCCCATGAGCCTAAAACACTACTCTTTTTCTCGAAGAATCCTTTCAAGAAATTAAAAATATGTTCCGTGTATATTGTATTTGTATTGATTACATTCATGACAAACTATATTTTACCGTAACTTCTATTTATTTATCTATTAGGGTTTCTACATGCTAGCAGTTCCTCCTAAGCTGTACTTTGGCAAAGTGGTGCAATTAGCTAAATGCTAACTACTCACAATGATAATGGTAGCATGGTGATCTTTAGCAGGTAGCGATTTAATGCTCAACCTGAGAAATATTTGTTTTTTGTAAATATAAACACAAACTGAAATTCTTGTATTCTTGTTTTATTTATATTTAAACCATGTCTCAACTTTAGTATTTTGGTTGTGTGAATACCATCTTTGTGTTAGCATGCTAATATTAGCCATCTAGCAATAAAATCTACCAATAAGCAAATTATAATTTCGATATTTTACCCATACTACAGAGGTCACAAAGCCCCCCTGACGTCAAGCTCAGGAAGGGAGATTGGTGTCAAAGGTGCACCCAGATGGACATACATGAGGGTGGTATCAATTATCTAAGCTAACTCACCACCAAGAAACAAAAAAGGAACATTTTCTAACTTCCAACTACTGCTTTATGCAAAATCTCACTCTAAAAAGGTAAAATAATAGGGGAAGAAAACTCAAAAAGAGTGCATTAATTTAGTTAACCTAGCTTTCATAAGCAAGGTGTTCTACAACCCAGCAGCCCTGATGGCAACACAACCTCTTTAATCTCGAGTCTAGACTGATGGACATGATGATTCTATGATGCTATCTAACCATATATGACATAACTTAACATAAAGTGTACACAATGTGAAAAGTCACCTGAAGGGATCTCCGGTTCAGTTTGTGTATTTATGAATTATGAGAAGAAATGCATTAAGTGATATCATTGTGACCCATCAAAGTAAAGTGTTGGATAAAAGCACCCTGAGGCAGCAATCTTTCCCCTCTTTAGACATGGTTCGCTTCAGATGATGGTTACGTCCCCTCCCCCTCTTTTTCCTGCATCCCAGTGGTCTTTGCTGTCCATCATCCCTGTGTGAGTGTGAATGTAAGTGAAGTATGCCAGTGGTAGCCTTGATTATCCAAAGCCAGAAAATTTGTTTCTATGTTTTAAGTTTATGGTTGGGTGTCGTATAACGATTCTGATACTGTTTCTGAATCTGCTTATCGATTCCTTGAAATGGAATTGGGATCAGTATAAACAACATATGAAAGGGATGGTACTTTAAATCAACAGCCTGACTTCCTAAGAGTTTACAAGATCCATCTGTATGCACCATGAAGTCCCTGTTGGCGACCACACGCTTTACCATCTACTGTTGAGAAAGCCAAAATTATCTCTCACATCAGCAATGGTCCTGATTCATCATGGTCCTGATCCTTCAGATATGCACATGGTGGCAGTAGCTTGTGGTGATAAAGGTTTAATTTGCCAGTGAATGTTGAAAACCAGGAAATTTTAGTCTTTTACAGATATTTGTCGGGACTCGGGACACCCAGGTCATCTGGTCTCCGTATGTGTAGCGGGTGTGCAAATAAACGGCTGTGTCGGCGATCGAAGCAGAGAAGAAAACTAGTGGCTAACTGTACACAGCTAACTCATGCACTTGCAACCATAGTGCCTAAACAAAACAAAACAATACCACTTTTGGAATCGCAGCTAGGTGCCCAACCCTATTAAAATGCAAAGCTAACTACCACTTTGCAGGGCCACCAATATGGGTGCACATACATAGTAGTAAGATAAGGTGTGAGTGCATGTGTTTGTCCACAGACACTCAAAAGCCAAACAGGTCACTGAACAGTAAACCACCCAGGCCAGATAAGAGGCAGAGAACAGTCTCATTAAGGCTGGCCTATCTCCAGCCTCCCCATTCCCTTTTTCCTGTATCCAAACACGAGAAAAACAACACGCTTTGTAACTTGTCAAAGGGCGCCACTTAAGGTTTTTTATGCCTAAAAATGAGCAGAGCAGGGAATTCCTCAGAGGAAATAGTTTCACAAACCCAGAAGATGAAACAGAGAGAAACAGAGTACCTGTCTGCGCGATGTGCTCTGTCAGCATCCTGTCAACAGCGCACAGCCAATTAGGACTGCAGCCAAATGGCTGGGTGAGCTTTCTGTTTCTCACTCCACTGATTCTGCGTCCAGCACAAACATACACACATAATATGCACATACACACGTGCAGTAAACAAGGCCGGCACACATTCAAATGAAACATATACGTTTGGATATATTGCACGTTTTTGTACAGTAAGCATATACAACGTGCTCCCCAAACAAAAGGAAGCCTGTATTTAAATTTTGATGCAGGAGAATCGCCCTGACTACCAAGTCTCTGTCGTCTCTTATCCTGTCGCTGATGCCAGTTGGCCATTTGACTACATTTCCATATTGAGCCTGCACTGAGCACTTGAGGCCGAGCCTGCAAGAGGCGGATAAGGTGTGTGTTTATTCGTTTGGGGAGATGATGCTGAACTCGATACCCTCTCTATGTTAAATCATAGCTACAGTGCTGCCACTGGCTGGGGAGCCCATCTAGACACACAAATACAGACAGAGAAGGACATAAACACATACACAGCCTGTCTCATACACACACACACAAACATTGCCCCTGTCTGCCTCTGCCATGGTACAGTGGTTCCCGGGGCTACTTTGCATATCAGACCTGACATAATGAGGAGATACTGTACGGTGTCTGAGGACAGTGGGTGTGGAGGTGGAAGGTGATACTGACACCTCGTCTGGTCAGCTAAATAAGCCTGACACACACAGTCCTGCCAGCCTCCTGGAGCACCTCAGCTTCAAGCTATCAAGTCAAAAGGAGTTATAACTTTAGGACTCATTATTCACAGCTCTTTTATTGATAGGACTGAGCTCTAAAGTGAAGTAGGTGATCATTTTTAAGTTTTAGGCAGAGGCAAAGATTGGGTAAAAGGTAAACCATGCAGAACTTTCCTAAAAAGCAATGCATAGACTACAATAGTAATTCCTCTCACTTATGACTCACTACAAGTATGTGACCATCTCTTTCTGTGCTGAGATCCTGCCTGAGTTTCTGCCTGCATTTTCTTTTTGTTGGGTTCTGTACATTTCTGGGCATCACCCTTTGGAAAGACAGCTACAGCAATAGCAGACACGTTGCTGAAAAACTGCAAATAGTGGCCAACCATAAGCCAGACGCAACAATTCAAATGACATTAATATCTTCATCCATACTTTTTAAAGCAAGAAGATCCTAATTTGAATCCACATTCTAGAGCACTGTCGCTCAAACAGGGCTGTTTTAACCTTGGACGTCTACGTTTAAAATTTGCATACAGGCAAGTAGCACTCAACAGGTGCCATCCAAGCTACTTGGGAAAAGTGTAAGAGGGTGTAATATCCTACTCCAAGTGCCAAGGCTGCACCAACTGTTCATTGAGCAGTAATTTAGCAAAGTTAAATGGGGAAACCTCACCTGCCTCTGCTACGTTGGGCCCTGGAAGACTTTGGCAAAGAAAGTCAGATCTACAGTCTCATTTATACTGTAGGGCCAGCGCAGCAAATAGTTCAGGAGAGAGACGTAACTTCTTGAGGAGTAAAAATTCTCACAGATTGTGGGCGCCTAAGAATGCATGGAACTATGTGGGCAGGCTAGCGTAAAGTCTTCTGTACAACGACACATTCACAGGGCATCATTTAAACCCATACCAATGTCCAACACCTGATAAAAATGCAGAGCCTCAACCTAGATGCTAACACACAGATGTCCTCAACAGATGCTCCACTGAGCAAGGCTGCCTCTGCACCCCTTGTTGAGTGTAAACAGACAGCCAAGGGGATACCTCAAAGATACCCTTGCACAGTCAATGGGCGAGCCTTAGGGGGTTTACCAACAACACTGTTGGCCGAGTAGAAAAAGTCTTGCAAAGTGTATATCATGCTAAAGCTAACACAGGGCATAGAAGGTGCAATATTTCATTTTACTGTCTCCTGTGGGGTTGAGAGTAAAATTCACTGCCACTGAAACACCCTGTACGTAAACAAATAATATACGATGACCAAATGGAAGTGTCTGAACGAAGGCAGCTTTTCTCAAGTCCCCTAACCTAAGCATGCAGTCTGGGTGGTACTAAGGGACACACAACTTATTCACCCTCTTGGCTGTTGTCACAGCGCACTGCAATGCTGTCTTGATGGATAACAGCTTCAGAGGCACCTGCCCAGTGGGTATAAACTGGCAATTTTTACTGAGGGGTAAAGCAGAGGAGTGTACCAATTCAGTCGAGGGTGGTTAAAAATAAACTCTCTCCAAACCCTAAATGACAGCAAGAGATCACTGATGCATACACCTTAATAGTAGAATGTGACAGACGGGAAAAAGAGAACTGAATAGATTGGCTAGCTCTCTGGGTCAACTCACTCTCCTCCCACTACTTCTAAAAGCCCAGCTATTCTGCCTTATAGACAGAATGTGTGTCATTCTGGGGATTTTGTCCTTTACTGCTGGAATCAGTCCTAGCTACACCATTGAGAGGCTGCCCCACATTGAGGATTGTGCCAATCATGCCATTTACCTGTACTACACACTCTGGTAGTGGGGACTTTAGCTTGCATTGCCTGGGAAATCTTCTTCTACGACTTCTGATCAGTTCAAGAGGTTGATAAGCAGTTCCTCCTGTCTTACTCTGTGATAACTAGGGGTGCAAAATGTTAAGCAGTCTCTTCAGTCATGTCCAACGAACAAGCATAGTTGATCTTGAGGGGTTAAGGAGATTTTCTGCTTGGGGCTTAATCAAGGCTGCCACTGCTCTTCTGCATTCTTTGAAACTATTCTAAAATAGCCATCCTCCTGACTCTCAGGGTGTTTTGGCCACCACAAAGTCTGTCGGAACAGAGTTGGACATCCAGGAAGACTTCGCTGTGTCACTGCTGTAAGGAATCATGCCCTGCTGGGACAGATACCCCCAACAGTACTTGGGTGTGATGGCCGCAGCAATTGGCATTTCTGCCAGTCATCCAAGCCACTTTCGGGAACTGCCAACACCTGCCAAATGGTTCACTGCAATTGCTGACTTCATCACAAAGAAGATATTGTTGGGTGCTGTTCTATCTTATTTCTCTCCATTCCCCTGGTGGAAGGTAGTCTTTGGGCACAGGGACAACCAAGTGGATGGATGCCATGGCACAGCATGTCAATCTTCTTCTGGCCTTTAGAAAGCAAAAGTAGCTGAAGAAGGAGTAGTGATTGTCATGTACTTTGAAAAACTTGCTGGGGAACAATAGAACCAGGAATAGGAATGGTGAAGTCCTGAGAACAACATGGCATTACACATGGCTGTATGCAATATACCGCAAATGGAGCTCCATCATGTGAGACCATTGATTGCACCTAATTGAAATGAGGGCTTGCCAGTTGTATGCTGGCAGAAGCATACTTGGGGGTAGCACCAAAATAATCCTTTGGGTCTCTGACAGGTACTGAATAACTGTGTGTTGGTTGTAATGGTAGCAACCAGCATGTGAAATGTTCTGTAATTAGCTATGCCATAAGATAAAATAGACCTTTAAGTAACATTGCCTCAGATTTAGAATTTTTGCTCTTGCTAATTCTGAATTACAAGTACCATTAGCCATTAAACTTTATAAAGGTTGCCCTTTAGGATGTACTATTATAATAATTATTTTATTCAACTTGGGTCGAAAACAGTGCTGATCACTTGTCACATTCGATGGGATACCCATTTTATGAGAATATCTTGTTAGAACTTTGCAAAGGTATTCAAAAGTTATATAAAATGTTACTGATACAATAGGCCGCATCTAAAATTTAGGGCAAGTTAATCATTAAAGCAGCTTGATGGAAGAAGAGACAGTACAGATAGTATAAGATGAAGAAACAGCTATACTCTGAGTGCTAATGGTGAGATAAAGGCCACTGCCACTGACACACCTAGAGAAGTGACACCAGGCTCATTTGGAACAGAGGTTGCAGGCTGCAGCACCGTCCACTTGCTATTGCCTCGCTATTGCTTCTCCTAGTGATCCTGATGATGAGCAGCTTGCCTCATCCCTTTGATGTTAACTTATGGATGTATGCATTTAACATTCTCTTACACAATCAGCATCAAAGGTACACGCCCACACAGGCCTGGCACACAGCACATGCATGCATGCACAAAGAGACCCACATACACAGCCTCACTCTGTTGAAAAGTCATTGCGATGCACATGCACATACATCACACAAAGGGGCAGGGATATAAGTAATTTAGCACAGTGTGACACTTTCACGGTCTAATTAGCCCCAGTGTTGCAGTAAACACGTCCCAATGACCCTCCAGTTCTGGTTACTCATTAAGTATAGATGGGGCTGAAGATGGCCAGAACCTTTGGACAAGTATCCAGAATCAAGCATCATCATTAGACGGACACCAAACAAGAAAACCCTTTCCTTTGGGGTTATATGGTGCATCTTAGGAAGGGTAGAACATGTCCATTTCTGACAATATTCCCCCACACACAAGGGTGCATGCATGATGCTGTATGTACATGTTGACAGGAGTGTGTGAAGATTCAAGGAACGCTTCAGAGAGATGCTGCATGGCGTGGAGAGAGACAGACAGCCTTGTTGCTTGCTTGCTGCTGCTGCCTTTGACGCGGTGATGGGGATTTTCCTCTTTCTCGCTCTCCCTCTCTCTGTTGCGGTAGCAGACGTGGCCATCGAGCTGTGATCAAACTGTGCCTTCATCCCTTCTCTCTCTCTCTCTCTTGCTCTCTCTCATCAGCTGGAGGGCTTCAGCAGCAGGGTGCCCCAGATTCACCACCACCTCCCTCCTCCCATCTAGTGCAGAGGTTGGTTCCCTCCAACTGTGGAGCAGCAGTGACACCTTCTGGCCAGGAATATGGCATACAACAGGGACGCGTAAGGAAGGCCTTTACAGTGGTTTGAAATGTAGGACTTTTAGACTCTTACGTAAACTTTATGGCGTTGTAGTGTGCCCAGGAAGTAAATCTTGGCAAACAATGGTCATTTTAAAACATCAGTTTTTGGTTAAAAAGCTCTTCTGCAGGGGAAATTCTACCAATTAGCCTTTCAATCAATTCCTTTGAATTTGTGGCTCCATTGCCTTTTCTGATCAATACTCCCAATAGATCAATCAAAGGTTGAAATGGTTCTGCATGAGGTGTCTGCACAGGCTCGAGGCAGATGGACAGTGAGGGGGGCAAGAAAATGGTACATCAGCATAGATCCTAAATCAATAGCAGTATGTGGCGTTAATCTAGTGAGTGTCCCTCTGGCAGAATAAGTGACTGAAAGGTTGAACAGCACTGCAGACCAAAGAGCCATTATCAAATGGGACTAGCTCAGCATGTTTCTCCCAAATAAGCTACTTTTTTTTTTGTTTTCAGAAGTGTGGCCATGGTTCAGCGAACCTCAAGGGTGACTTTGGGTTGAGCACTGTCAGGGACTTTCTCCCTTTGTACACTGGAGTATTATATAAGATTGTATCTGGGCTTTTTATGCATACTAGGCCAAATCCAATAGCATATTTAAGTTCTATGCAAAGCTTTGATATTTTTTATCCGAAGCTCTTAAGTCCAAAAAAGGAAATTAGTTTGACTCAAGCTGAGCAGTGCATGTTGATACTGTAATCACTTAAATGCACGGACACTTTTTTTTGCAGGCAGAAAGCCTTTTTAAAGTGTAGTTGAAACACCAATCCAACCAAGTTTAGACTTTAGCTACTTTTTTAATATATAAAAGACACCAAATTGTTTATGTATAGGTCTGACTCTTTTCAAATGGTACAAACAAAATCTTTAATCAGCTGTACATGCATTGGCACAATGTCACGTTTTTTTTTTTTCCCCCAAATGTGGAAAAAGAAAGCAGAATGCATAAAAAGGTAAAAACAAAGCAGAAACAAACTATTAAAAGTTCTATTCAGTGGATGCCACATTGGGCTTCACAGACACTTTATGTTTATGATAAAAGGTTTCAAGCACCTCTCTTTTTTAGAATACTGTTGGCAGGTAATACTTTGAAAAATGTATTCAATGCTGAAAATATAAAGCACCGTAAATACAACACAAAGCAAGATCCTCTTCATTAAATCAAGCATAATTTACACAAACGCAAAGGTTTGATTGGACAGACTGTACACGCAAAAAAATCTCATTATCTTCCTTTCTCGTTATATGTTAAAGGGCCAGTGTGCAGGATTTAGTGGCATCTAACAATCAAATAGAAATCAAAATCTAAATAACTTTATTTATCCCAGAGGGGAAATTCAGTCTTGAGTAATGGTGAGGTTACATATGCAACCAACTGAACATCCCTCTGTCCAAGCATGCCGGAGACTATTAGGTAACACAGTAAATGCTAAAGGCCCTCACTGGAGCCAGTTTTTAGTTTTTGTCTGTTCTGGGCTACTGTAGAAACACAGTAGTGCAACATGGCAACATGTCTCCATGGAAGCAAGTCCCCAGAAAGACTGCCGGGCTTTGAAGCCAATGTGACAAAGCTGACAAACCCTGGAATCACAATTTCCAGGTCCCTCATGTGAGGCCAAATTATGAAGGATATGTCTGTAAATCAGCTGATCTTTGTGTAACAACCCCTATGAAATGGCTGGTTTCACTTCCTTTTTCTCAGTAGATCCCTCTGAATCTTACATACTGGACCCTTAACTCATCAGTGTTGAGGATCCTCTTTACCAACAGGGGAATAAGGAAAGAAAAGTGACAACAGAAAGGGAGGAACACAGACAAGAAGAGAGGACAGCAAATGGAAAATGCTTTAGATTCTTCAAGTGTAACATTTACACTGCAGGACTTATGCTAACAAATTCTTTCAGCCATTTCAATTATAGCACACATAAATGGGCTGAATAAAGACAAACTGTGGAAGAAATGGCACTATGAAATACAAATTTGAGGCCGTTAGAGCCCACCACCTCAGAGGAAGCCACAGTTCACACCTGTGGAGAGGAGCATCTCGAGCCCAGATCCTGCTTTCAATGTCTACAGTAGGCACTATCAGACACATGGCAACATGATAAGAGACAGAGGGAAGAATCACAGTGAAGAAAAGACGAAACACACAGTCATCTCTATATACAGAGCACCTCCCATTACTATATGCTTCACAAACAGTTTGAGGCTTTTGTTTTTCTTCGTGCATGGAGCTAGCTCATAGATTGGACACAAAGATGGACAACATGACAGACTCCGAAGCATCCACAACAATTTGGTGTCTGGCTGCAGTAGAGGTCATGAACTTTGCCCCCTCCGTGTTAGCAGTCAAATAAAGATTTTAGTTAGTTTCCATCACACTGGTGTATGTTCAAGTGTTCATTTTGTCTGATAATTTTAGTTTTAATTAGTTGATTCTATAAAGAGGGATATTTAGTGCCATTTTTATATTATAGAACAAAAGGCGGAAATCTCTCAAAGGGATAGTTTGGATTTTTTAAGTGGGGTTGTATGAGGTACTTACCCACAGTCATGTCTTACCTGCAGTAGATGTACTCTACTTATTTTGAGTTTGGAAAACCAGACGCACGCTCCAGGCAGGAAACGAATGAATGTATTTGCTGCAGACGAGGACTGACACAAAACTTTTAACCACCCAAACAAAGGCACACCCTGAATTGGTTATACCCGTTTATGTGCCATATATACGATAATATGCTTTATTTAGAATGTGTCCACCGATTTGTTTTGCTATCCACAGCCTTTTCATTTGGCACTACTTTTTCTCAACATATAAGTGCGCTCATGTGTAGGAACATGGGAGTTCTACGGTTGACAGAAAGTAGTGCCAAATGAAAGGGTTGTGGATAGCAACACAAATCAGTGGCTAAAGTTGTGTAAAGACAGTGTACACATAAACGGGTATAACATTTAACATAGGTGGTTAAAATGCATTTTGTTGCAGTCTCTGTCTGCAGCAATGCATTTATTCATTTCCTGCCCTGAGCAAGCGTCTGGTTCTCTAAAGTGGGAACGCACAGACCATCATCTACTGCAGGTAAAACACTGACTGTGGGTAAGTACCTCGTATGACCACTTCAAAAATCTGAACTATCCCTTTAAGCGTGTGTTGACCTCAAACCTTATTTGAGCCAGTTAACTAAAAACCAATTGATTTTGAGACGAGTAAACCGGTAGTGCAAAGATGCTAACAAGGTCACTTTGACACTGCAGTTCCACTGACCAATCACTACTGAGCAGAGTCTGGCTCTGTGTCGTCCATCTTTATTCACTGTCTATGTGCTGGCCTTGGTTTGAACTCAGATGGGGTATTTTTTAACCTGCACCCTATTTTCTCATGTGTTTGTCCAAGTGAAAAATAGGGATCTTTTTAAATTTGTCCAGTACTGAGAGCGAGCTCTGTGGTCTGCAGAGCCAAAACAAGCTATAATCAACAGGGCAACTGTCCGCGGTCAACATAATAAAAGTGGACTTGTTTTGACACCGTCAGGCTCTGATTGTTATTATACATGTAGTTAACTCGATTTATAAAAGGGTTTCTTCTTCTCTTTGGCTGGCAGGAGTGTCGCAGAACACCCAATGGTCTACAAGGCACAGTGTATGTGTTACGATCTATTGGAAGCACAACTAACCGTAGCCAACAAACAACTAACTTTAATCTGTCCAACAAAGCAAAAAAAACAGCTGATTCATTTCAATAAAAAATATTTTTCAATAAAACAAGGACATGCTTTCTGTTCTCCAACACAACAAACTTTCTCTCCATCTCCACTGTTGTCTTCGAAAACGAGTCAAAAGACTTTGCTGATTACATTATATCTTGTTTTTTACGACTGTTTGCTGCAGCTCTCTCCCTCAATACTGAATTACTTTTAAAAATGTATATCACCATTATTCACTTAGACATAAAAACCTGGGATAATAGGATCTAGGTTGGAAAAAAACTAAAACCCTCTTTAAAATATAGTGCTGTAAAATTACACGAAAACATGAAAAGACCATTTAATACAGTGGCTCCCCAAGAGGGTTCAACAATACCCCGGGGAGTTCTTGAAGAATGGTTTTACCTCATTATGTTCACAATATAATCATTTACTCAAAATTGATTAAATCATTCTTCATATCGACACTTGTGCAATTTTTTTCTTTTTTAAACTAAATTAAACATTTCCTCAAACTGGAGTCCCTGGGGATCCTGATACAGATTTGTTAGGCTCTATGGAGCATGAAATTCAAGTCTAACCGGTGAATCCGGAGAGGCAAATCAAACACACTGCTGACGGCATCCTCACCTGGATCACGGTTTCTCACTCACTCGGTCATTGACCCGCTTCAGTCCTCAGTAAGGCTTCACTGCATTGATATTGGTAGTTCAGGACAGGCATTGTCTTGTCTCAGAAAGGCACGCGACTGAGCTCTGCAGTTCAAAGTTCGCTACTGCTCCGGTTCCTTGCCCTTTTGTTTGTTTGTTTTTTTTCTTTTAGCAGCACTTTGCATTGATCTCCGTTCCAGAGAAAATGACACTTTGTGACCTTGTCAGTATTATCCACATACATACATATTTACAGAGATCGTCTCCTGATACTAGAAGGGTCGGTTGATATTTGTTTTTGTTACTTATACAGAGAGAACTGAAAAGTGTGTATGTGTGTGTATGTGTGACTGTACATATGGCAAGAATGTAGAAAGATACCACACAGAAAGGAGACGGATAGAGACACGGCAGAGATGATGGTCTGTCGGTCTGTATGTATGTTAAAGTGTGTTTTTACGAGTGCTTGATAGTGTATTTGCCTTTCTGCAGCTGGGAGATGTACAGCTTTGACTTGGTGCCGTCCAGTCGCTTGAACCACACCTCGTCGTTGTTGATGGTGGTGATGATGGCACTGCACGAAACGACAAACAGCAACGTTAGAACACCATCAAATCATGATTCTCATAACTAACATATAGGGTGACGTTTTCTACAAGTGTGGAAATATACAGGAGGAATGAACTGCATTAATTAAACTATTCTGTTCTTATGTTCTGATGATGGTGGAGTATCTACCATAGGTGTACCGTTATGTTGAGATCTTATGAATGAGTCCTCATTTCTGGCTACATTTTAATGTCCATTGATCGTACGGTTCTACACGTTCGCATCAACCGCCTATTGTGTGCTGAGGGCGGGTGGCGTGCTGTGAAGACAATAACGCACACCCTCTATTCACTTAGCATCCTGTCCGGACGACACACAAAGAGCAGAGTGTGGACTCATTCAGCCTCACAGTGTCTGTCTTTGTTTAAATCCGTCCATAACAATGAATCCACCATGTGACCACTTGGCCTCAGTCACTCACACCATGTGTCAGAAACATTTGCAGATGAGAACACGCATCATCTGGCGTCATAACTCCCTCTCGTTATTATGAAGCACAACAAACGCTGCTCCCACTCACAGACACAAACACACACACACACCTAGTCGGGTACTCCTCCTTCCTGTTGATACAGATGGCCTGTCCCCTGCAGTACCACTGGTTGTCATAGAAAAGTCGTCCGTCCTCGAAGCGCGCCACATGGTGATGTCTGTCAGGCTTGACTGCAGGGACTGGAGGGAGAGGAAAGAGAGGACAGAGTCGGTTTAAAAGAAATAGATATAGAAAAAAAAAACAGGACAGGGACAAGGGCAAAGACTGTAACATTTGTCTCCTTTTCAACAAGAGTACTTTTAGTAAGTATTGAATCAGCCCCTCCTATGTAACTGTGGGTCGATGGCTGCACTTAGCCAGATATTGACTGTAACCGAGGACGAGGAGAAACTCTTACCATCCACCTTCACCCTGTGTGGCCCCAGTGACGCCATCGCCTGTGACGGGAGGAAACACAAACAAATCAGAAGGTCAAATCAAATCACAGATGCGTTCACTGAATGATTACTTTGTCTGTTTCCAAAATACCTTTCTTATTGCTGTCCAGTCTTCGAGAATATCAAGGTCCTGCAGCATGTAAACAATATAAGGCCGTAAGAGAGCGGTTAAGGCAAAATATGGGGTGAAGTAGCCGGAAACATCTGTCTGAACAGCATGTCACTGAAGTGCTGCAGCAAAATGTGCTGCAGATGAGTGATGGGACGGATAGGACAAGGACAGGACAAAGGGAAAAGGATATCAGAGACAACGACGGGCTTCTTCTTCTTGACGGGGCAGAATGGGTCTTTTTTCTTGTTTTTCCGTGAGTGCAATCCATCGTTCCACAACTCTGGAACGCAAAGAGGAAAGATTATAGAGTGTGCTTTTATATGATAATCCCATTATATACATTATTACTTTAAACTCTGCATCTTGCATCACATACAATATTTTCCATCCTCATATTTATTCATTAATACCACTAATTGTACTCTGCATCTCAGGTTTTTTAAAACTTCTATGAAAAGTTAGTTAATTAGTCAGTTGACCAATTTTGATTATTTTTTGTTACAAATACTGTTGTAAAAACACCAAATATTTATTCAAAGCTTTAAAGGTATAAGATGCAGGAATTTCTTGAAAAAACAAAACAATGTAGAGTTATTCAAAAATAATCTGTCTCAATCATCACATGATCCAGTGGAAGTGTGTGGCTGAATCTGTATCTGCACTAGCGTTAAATCGGCTGACCGATTTAGCTGGAATTCTGGAATACAATTTCAAATATCTAACATAAACTCTAATCACGGCCCTCCACGTCCACTACAAATGCCCAAGACAGAATGGGTTGTTACATGAATGTGTGTTTTTATGCGCCTGCTCCTTGTCTCTCTCCTCTGCTGTGTGTTTTTATCTGCTATAGCCACACATGGAGCAGAAAGCAGACTGGATAAAGCGTGCGGTTAGCTGCGACACCTCTCCAGTGTTGTGTGGAGGTGTGGGTGTGTTTATTTGTGACTGCCGTGAAACAGAAAAATAACGTTTTATTCCTCTGATTCATGGTTTTGTTCTCGCTAACACCACTCTCTCTCTCTTCACTCACTCTCTGGCTTGCTCGACCACCGCTGCTTTCTCTCTCTCTGGCTCAATGAGCCGGGGAAGAGGGACCAACTGTGAACTGTGTATTTACAAACACCAACCGACAATAAGTTACACATTATACCTTTAAAAATGCAATTGAGGAATGCTCCTCGTCTCTATTTAATAACTGAATAAAGTGAATACTGTGGCAGGATGGGACTTAGTACCTGAGGTAATGTCAATACTGTGCCTGTCTTCCTCCAGCCTTCTTATCTTCTCCTCCAGTTCACTCTGCACAGTGTCAAACAGCAGCAACTTCTCACTCTGATGGACAGAAACAAGCATTAAACATGAAAATTCATCTCCAATAGTAGCAGACTGGGGCTTAGGTGGTGAGTACTGTGACTAAACATCCAACATTGGTTGTCCTATATTGTACAGGCAGGAATCTATTTGTACAAAATGTATTTTGAGTATGAAAACACAAACCTAACCCCCACATAATCCCCCACTCATTTGTTGACCTCTTACCTCCCAGTGTTGGCAGGCAGCCTGGATCTCACATTCGTACTTGTTCTTTACTGACTCCAAGCACAGCTCCCTGTAGATCCCTGTGAGAAGCATTTAAACAGTAAATCAGCCTGGGGCAGCCAGCGGTAAAGATCTTTTTAATCAAATTGACTCTATGGCCTTTAAACTAAAATGAAAAAAAAAAAAGCATATTAACCCTCTGAACCCCAGCAGATTCTGGACGTGCTTTGCTCCTGTCACATTTTACTCACTATGGCCTCATTTGTCACTGCAATAAAAACATTCTGCAGCTCTATAGAATCAGTACAATCATGTTCAGAAGAGGGGGAACTTGTCTTTTGTGCAGTATTACACAGTAGCAATGCCATAAATCTAAATAAAAGAGAAAATGTTTTCTTAAGTCCCCACAGGTGTTATACAACAATGGGGGCTCCACCTGCTAAATGTCTGGAACGGTTTACATTTTGACAAACTCTACTTGACTGTCCAATCCTCTCTGATCTGTGTAAACAGCCTACAGTTAATTCAAAGTTTGCTCACTTTTTGTCACATGGCTGATGGTCTCACCTGAGTCATTAGTTGCACTAACAAGCACAGAATTTAATGTTACTTACAGGATCTAGTTAGCTGAAGCACTTTAATTTGGCCACATTTTAAACATGTAGAATGAAGTGTTTTTGATATAATATACTTATTTTAGGCTTAGATTTGGTTACTTTATGAGACAGAAGTGTTTTTATTACACAACAATCATTCAAATTGGTTGAAAGATTCCTATTTCTAGTAGTGATATATACTGTAATTAGAGAGATTTTTTAAAAAGCATGCCTTTTAAACATGCCAGTAGGCTGTGGGCTTTAGAGGGTTACGTGTAGTTGCATATCATTAAATACACTTGTTCAAAGGCCACATCCTGCTAAGTTTAGCTGGGTTTTTCCCCCCAGAATAGCAGTGAAATGCAGCCGCCTGATACGAAATGAGTGTACGGTGCCTTTGCAATAGTT
This sequence comes from Serranus cabrilla, assembly GCA_903364295.1. Classification (NCBI taxonomy): domain Eukaryota; kingdom Metazoa; phylum Chordata; class Actinopteri; order Perciformes; family Serranidae; genus Serranus; species Serranus cabrilla. The sequence continues at coordinate 605,947 of CAFUXE010000630.1, read as the reverse complement.
AAGTATATTTTATACATGTGACTAATTCACCTTCATAGGTGGCTGACAGGTAAAATTGAATTCTACCAGTACAGCATGTAATATTACTTTGACCCACCAGCAACTTTGGTCCTGATCTGCATGTTCTCCTGCAAGTTGGCTAAAGGTTCCAGGTACTCCTGGGCACAGCCAGCCATCACTTCCTGCAGCTTGATGTCCACCTGGCTCAGACGTTCCTTGTACAACCTAAACAGAAAAATAAGGAGGCAAAGAACATCAATTCAAACACCCTAAACTGGCTGGGGAAACTAAAGCATCATTCTAGCATCACAGTGAGCAGAAAAACAGTGGTGACGAGAAAGAAATTTCCCAGCCTTTACCAGCGTGCAGAAAAGCATTGTCCTTGTGTCCTTGTCTCTTTAAAACATGATGCTGTTTATTTTTGATGCATTCCACATGGCATATTTTTTATTTTTACATGTAAAAATGACATATTATAAGAAATTTACTCGTGGCTGATGTACATTTATCGCTCAGATTACCATCTGTTATTACAGGGACATAAAGAATCTGGCAGACTATGTGTCTGCCAGATAAAGTGTACCAAGCAATCAGACGAAATGAAAAGCTGCTCAAAGTCTCTAGCAAAGACCTTGCAGTAGTTCAATTTCATTATGAGATACAGGGTTGAGTCAGGTCAGACAGCAGTAGGGGAAGGCTGTATTTTGCTGGGAACAACATGAAAAGGAACTTACTGCTCCTTCAAGTCTGTGAACTGTTTCTCCAGGGTGGTCATCTCATCCAGGCACTCCATCCTCCTCCTCTCACAGTCCTCATCATCCATCTCTGTTCATAGCAAGACATGACAGTTCTGATATCACCTACATATCTGCTGCTTTTCTTTCCAAACACCACCATCAACAACATAGCAACTCCTTCCCATACTAAACGCTGACCGAAGTGTCAGCTCATTTCCAACAGCAACAGCATAATATGATGAACCCATGTCTAACAGAGAAGTATATTTAGGTAATTTAACTGTGGGTTGATATTTTTAAGGCCTATTTTCTTACCCGAGCTGTCTCCATCTTCAGACACGGACGAGCTAACTGTGTCCTCCTCGTCTGTGCTGCTGCCGTCCTGCTCGGGAAAATCCACCTCCATTTCTTCGTGGTTACTTTCTTTCTTCTCCCGGGAGTGAACCGGCATGGCGACTTCCAATTAAGCCGGTGTTAACGGGGGTGGAAGCGCTGTTCGTTATTTTTTCCCGAATAAAGAGGCAAATATACCTCAGACAGCTAACCGGTTAGCTAGCCCGCATCTAGACAGCTGGTAATGCAAACATGGCCACCGTCGGCCAATCACAGTGAGCCTTACTGAGTCTGTCCAATCAGATGCGGGTATGAGTAACCGATTGCAACGTAAATGTTTTAGGGATTTGTAGTTTTTAAAAACGTTTCCTGAAAACCTAATACGTATGTGCAGGTATACAAGTACTATGCTGTTTGAGGTGTTTGAAAGGAATACTACTACTACTTTATAAATGTGTATTATCTTAAATAAAAATATTGTTTGATGGCAAATAAATCACATTTCACAGTTGCTTTGTCATTTGTAGTTCATCATGAAGACACATAGACTGTATATGCAAAGAAACAACATTGGATTATCTGACCTTTCACCTTTTGGATCTGCAGGGCATCTGCACCTCAATACATTAATTAACAACTGCCAGCCTGGATTATTGTAAGAACACTTTATTAGTGATTTATATATATTTATATATAAAGTGGGCATGTCTGTAAAGGAGAGAATCATGGGCAGTGTTGGGGTAGGTAGCCTATTTTCATTCAGATATCTTGATGTCAAAGGTCAAGAGAACCCTTTAAAATCGTCATGTTAGCTTTCTCAACAAAATTTTGCTCAAATATGGAGCAACAGCCTCCTTCTTAACAAGATACATTATCATCCAATTGATTTCTCATCGTCTAGTTTCATATGATTCTAGTATCTTATAAACCTTTGCTTTATCAGCAGCACAAGACGTGAAAGTTGTGCTTATACAAACATGTCAAAAGTCAAAAAATGCTGTGGTGGGATGAACACAGAGGTAGGGAGCATACCACAAAGGAAGAATCACTTGTGCTGACTGCTGACTCGTGGATGAGGATGTGTTAGTCCTGCAGGTCCAGACTCAAACACATGCTGTCAGCGGCGTCATCATCATAGTCAGTCGGGGAACTTTTAGCACTGGAAGCAGACAGGAGGTTTTCACAGTGAAGGCACCCTGTACAGCTGCAGGGATATGTTGAAGAGGTGCCACAGAGCCTCTGCTAGCTGACTGGCAGATGATTCAAGCACCCTGGGGCGAAAAGCTGTCATGGCATGCTGCTTGACTCTTTTCTCACTCACCTTGGTGTCAGTGATGGACAGACGCAGAGTGGGGGGAGGCTGGAGCCGTAGTGTTGTCTACTAGTGTGATTGACAGTTGGAAGTGTGTGTGTGTGTGTGTGTGTGTGTAGCCTATCAAATGAGTGGGCCTTTCACAAGAAAGTAATTGCAGCACTTCAGTTTAAAAACTAAATATTATTCCTGTATTCCAGCACAGAATCTGAGTGTTTGTTTGGTCTTCTATCCATGATACAATATTTAAGTATGAACAATACTGGACTAAAGGACATTTTTAAATGTAAAATCCACTTATTCATCAACTGCATCCCAATGCCTCTTCACAGGTGACAGTTTGTACTCATGGATGGATTACTGATCAGGCTTACTGGGCACAGGCCCAGTAAATGTCACTCAAAGAGACAAGCTGAGTTGAAAAGAAAAATACAAAAAACTTAAAATGATTACAAAGAGACACAAAGCAACTACAAAGAGATGCAAATAGATCATAATGTTCTAAGCCCTTATACACTTGAAACTTCTAAAATTTCAATACCCTATCTGTGTTTATTAAAGACAACTTGTCCACCACCCCAAATTCTCTATAAAAGGGAATATTCAGTCATTGTTGTGATATGATCAATGTAATAAAGACATTTCTTGTCTGGTAATTCCATTTATATTTCCATGTTCCATGTGGCAATATCAAATGACAACAGATTACTTTATCAACATTGCCCACTCCTATTTATATGTATCTTTAAAGAGCTTTAGTGCATTTTAAGCAAATGACAAGGAGAAGCATCGACAATCCCATTTGCTGCAATTCAGTTTAAAACCACAGGGGGGCGACAAAGATCTTTGCTAGGTGATAGCTGCAGCGCTTCAATTTTAATCCATTCCTGAAGAGCATGATTTATAACTAGAAGCATTTCTAATAATGCTTAAATAACAACTGCAGGGCCACAGCTCATTCACAGATGACTATGAATATATGGATTAGAGGATGAATGGAAATAATTTAAATAGGAACACTGATGAAGACATAATGAACACAAATGCTATATATGAATGCAACATAAAGGCCAAACCAATGTGTGTTGTCATCAAAAGACAAAACAGGAAGCTGGAGTTTTAATTGTGACACACGAGCTGACATAACAGACAGATGGCCCGCTCAAAACTAAACACAAAAAATCCACACGAGAATATTAAAGAGTGGCAGATTTTGCGCAGTAGATTTGCGGTTTGTCTTGAAGCCTCATTATTTCCGTGGTGTGTAGCGCGCTGCAAGTCAGATCCTTTTTCACACTGCTGTAAGTGTGTCAGGAAACTTTGCTGGTCTGATTTGTATTTAGGGCAGTACAGAGTGTGAGCAGAAAAAGTGAGTTGTCTTTGTGGTTTATTTCATAACACTGAGCTTTATTTTAATCATAGTCTCATGTAGTCCAGAGTGGGGACTGCTGACACAATGGACGATCACTAACAAACAGGAGAATCCCAAGAATGAGGACAACCAAACAGTGAACCACAGTTTATGTTCAACTGGCATGTTTTCCAAATCCCTTCCAATTTCATTATACAGAACTGTACTAAAACTCTGTTTCTGCACCCTGGAAGTAGTGCAATGTTCTGCTGCTTTGCGTGTGCACTCACACGAGATTCAGCATTGTAAAAACAAAATGTAATCAATGTAAATCTTTGACCACAAACCATTCTTGCGTACATAGACTGCTCACCCTATCTTTTTTCTTCTGATCTTATTTGCAGTTTCAAAGATACTTTAACCTTTCAAGCAGTTTCATATTGTTGTGACTCCGTTTAAAACAAGCTGTATTCTAAGAATCTTGATGATCCATCTTTCACAACAAACCCAATGGTCAGATTATCGACTCCACTTTTGAAAAGCAGCTAAAGATACAAGTGAAGACCTGTTTCCTACACTTGAAAAATAGCAATCAAAAAAGTTGAAGTAGACCTCTGAAGCTTTTATCTTATCTTTTGAACTACCACAGCCTCAAAAGTCTCCCTTACATCTCCAGCTAGTTCAATATGCAAGTTTTCGAATTGGGCCCAGGCAAAGTCTTTGTAAATCCCCAACATTAGCATTCCTCCCCTGCTAACCACTTTAAAATATATTCAAATTTTAAATATCATGTTTGAACCTGTTTAACTCTTCACATTAAAGAGTTCTTGGTTTTGCAAGCGCACAGCCAGACTCACTATCTCATCATCTTAATTTGCATTTTGATTTCCATTTGTTTTAAGTGGTTATGTTTATATCTCTCTGGGGCTGAGTAAAATTAACTTTTCACATTGGGATTTTGATTTGACACATAAAAAAACACCAAGATGTGATCATTACCTTAAAAAATTGTGGGGAATGTGTTTATTGGTGATCTTGCTCAGAGTTAGATCAGGATATGAAAATGGCAATCAATAACTCTTAAATCTGTAAATGAAGCTAGCTGGCAAGCTTAGCTTAGCTTAGCATAAAGACTTGGAACATGGGGAAAAGGCGAGCCTGGTTAGCTCCAAAAGCAAACAACAACTGTCCCCATCTAACTAATTAACATGTTTAACGTGTTTGTTCAATTTGCAAGTGTTAAAAATTAAGTTCTAGTTTCATGCGAAATTAAGGCCAATTCTTTTTGGCAGGGTGCAAAATCTTTTAGTTTTTTACATTAGGATTCATTTGGAAAGATCCAGGCTCTAGCTGTTTCTCTCCATTTACAGTCTATTTGCTAAGTTAAGCTAATTACCCGCTGGCTTTAGCCTCATATTTAACATGAGACTGGCACTTATAAACTGTATAAAAGAAGTAGATGTAGCCTTCCCACAGGATGTCACTCACTGGTTTGCTGACTGCTGTTTTGAAGGCTCAAATTTGGCATTTTGGCTGTCACCATCTTGGTTTTTTTATATTATGATGAGAGGCTAAAGCTGGAGAAGAAGACACTAGGTTAGCTTATGGTAGCAATAGCCATCTAGTGTTTGTTTAGCAAAGTGCATTCTTAACTCAAAATTAACAGCATCCTCTGAGTGTTTTTTAGTAAAACCATTTATAATAGAATTATTTTTCATGAACTAAAAACACACTGTAAAAGAGTCAAAGTTCACAGAAGAAAACAAACTGTGCGTTGTGGTAGCAACTCGTTTATCACAAGACCGTACCGTAAAGTATTCAGGAAACCATCTAATTATCTAAAACATCTGCAAATGAAATTCTGCATGGTAGATACCACAAGGAAATGTGCTTTTTAATGTCCACATGTCTCCGATGGTGACAGTATGACCGTGAGAGATGCCTGGTGGCAGTAGGGCAGTAGGACAACAGACGATATCACATACAATTAACCCCTGTGTGTACGTGTTTGTGTGTGTGTGTACGTGAGTCTGTATAACACCGTGGGAATGCCTGGGGAGGAAAATAAAGGTATTACCCCTTCTCCGAAAAACACCGACGCTTCCCCGAAAAAATATGCATTTGCACATTCAGCGTGAAACTGAGCCAACAAAGGGGAGGATCTCACCTCAGTTTGAAAGTTTCACTCAATAGCCTGCGTCTCAGATGTCTTCAGTCACATTTTCAGAAGCTATAGCAAAAAAGAAAAAAACATTTCCCACCCCAAAATCTCATGCTGTGAAATGCGACATGCTACTTTTTTTTTTAACATGTATAGAAACCTGTTTAAACGGCTGTTTTGTTTGTTCTGGGAAAACACAGCGGATTAATGACCCTCCTTGTACTTTTGTCCCTGCTACCCTTTGAATGAGATCATGGGATTACTGTACGTCACATGAATAAAGGTCACACGCACTATATTTTTCATTGTCTTTTCCCCATGACTTTATTAAAATCATGTGAAATGCAAAATAACACGCATGGACGGTATATAATCACAAGAGATAACAACCACCTTTTTCTTTTCATAAAGCATGGCTGTGGTGAAGTCCCTCTGACAAAGAAACAGCCTGACTCATATCATCAAACAGTGAGCATGCCTACCAGTTATTTAATACAAGCCGTGGAAAACAGCCATGTGTTAACTTTTCAAACTAAAATACTCCTTTTTACATCAAACCACACATTGTGAGAACATAGCGTGGGTGTAGTTTGTGTAAACTCTGGGTGTAGAGCTGCTGTGTCACCAAGCCCACGAGAAATGAACCGGCTAAGTATCCACTGACTGATTACTGTAACAATGGAGTGATAGCTTCCTTCTGAAACAGGAGGGAAGTTGTCATGAATGACATGTGCACATCTGGGAAGCTGAAGCTATTAATAGACAGCTGAGCAAAAAGCATAGCTGATGCAAACTGCTGACATAAAAGACAAATTAAAAAATTGAATCATCTGAAACTGAGGCTATACCTTAGTTTAAAACGGGAAGCAGGTAGAAACAGCTATCTGGCTCTGTGTAAGTAAAAAACTAAATCCATATAGTGATACACCGGAGAAACAGTACGCAAACCATGGAACTAGAGCTATTAGACTACTAGCTTAGCTTAGTTTAAAAACTTAGAGCAGAAACAGCTATCTGGTTCTCTGCTTAGCATCACGTAAAACTGGAAGCAGGCAGAAACAGCTATCTGGCTCTGTGCAAAGTAAAAATAAAATAAAAAATAGACAAACCAACTTCGCAAAACACATCTTTACACAGTGGAGCTGCTCAGTGGTCAGCAGATAAGACTGTGGTTGTACTGGCCAGCTTCCTGGTATGAATGCGTAACTGTGTGAATGTGAGCAAGATTACCCTGAATAAATAAAAGTTAAAAAAAATGCATGTTGGAAATAAGTTGTTGCTGTTGCTGTTACTTGTGGAGACTAATATCTAAGTTCAGCTTAAAAAAATGGAATAGAAGAAGAAAGGAACAGGTTGCTGGTTGCTACTTTTGTTTAATGATTATACAATCAGATGCACATGAGAAATAAGGTTTGTCCGTACACTAATCATGAAACTACAGCCAGAAGACCATTAGCTTAGCTTAATTTACAAATGAGCAGAAACAGCTAGCTGATTCTCTGTAAAGTATAATAATGCACATAATAGCAGCTACTGACCTTTTCTGCCATATTATATAACATTTGTTTATAGAAAGAGTTACATTTGAGAAACCGGTCGGCCTGAATGCTAATCCTGGAACTACAGGCAATTAGCTAAGCTTAGCCTGGAATCAAGCAGAAACAGCTAGTTGGCACTGTGCAAAAACAACAAAATAAAAAGACACACCTCAATAACACCACTCCTTTTAAGCATTGTTAACACATTACATAACTTTTGTTTAATCCTTACATAATGGGGCTGCTCGGTGGTCAGCAGATAAGGTGGTTAGTGGTTGTACTGACCAGCTTCCTGGTGTGAATGTGATCAGAACATTCCTGAAAACAAGAACATTGCTCTCAGTGAGATTACCCTGAATAAATAAAGGCTCAAAAAAATAAATGTGGGAAATATGCTAATGTATGCTACTTGTGGAAGTAGCGCCAAGAGACCAATATAGCTTATCTTACCTTAGCTTAAAAATTGGTAAAAAGCAGAAATAGGCTGCTTGCTCTGTGTAAAGTAAAAAAAGATGCACATATCAGCACATCTTAAGGATTGTTACCAAATTATAAAAAATTTGTTAGATCATTATTCAATATGAACATGTGAAAAATAGGTTTATCCGTACACTAAAAAATAAAATAAAAAATAGCCTGACTTATCTTATCTCATTTCTATCTCTGTACAAATTAAACAAAATGAATAGGCTATAATATACTGCTGGCATGCATTTTTGTTATTACTGTTACCACCTGCTTCCTGTTTTTATGGTAAACTATGACAATCATCCCCCAGCCCTAGCTGCCGGGCCGACGTATATCTGTGTTCTCGTCTGATTCTGGGCAAAAATGAATAAGCATATGTCACAGAATGTCAGACTATTCCCTTAAGAGCAAATGGATGCTTTCCAGAAATCGCAAATGTTTCAGTTTCACAAATAGCCATGATGTAATTTCAGTATTAATACTTCATCTTCTCCCCCATCCCCCTTTTTCCCCTCACTCCCACATAGGCAGTATTTACCCCAATCTAAATCTTCCAATAATTACTTAGGTAACTTTATTTACCAATCACTTCCATCTACCAAATGTTTGTTCTTACTGTAAAATTACTATTGGAAAGAAGGTATGGAAAATTATTAAAAGTTTCTAATGGTGAGCCATTGCAAGCAAAGTTTTGAGTATGTAATCTGTTTTATTTATATTTTGCAAAGATTTTAGAATTTCCAAATTTGATATATGGTGTTATGACAGTTTTTCCCCCTGGATTATTCATTCAGTTGCCAATTTATTAGGTTCACATAAACAACTCAACCTGAAAAACTTATGCCATTTAATATTTTAATAATCCTACCTCCATGATGATTAGAATGATCAGATGTTTTAAAGAGGTGTAAATACAAATAATGGTAATTTTGGAGGCTTCACTTTGTGCTGCTGCAGAATTGCATTGCATTGGGCTGGGGGGTGTTAATTAAATATTTGTTATTTATGCCAATATGCATTGGTTTTAGCTTGTACCTAATAAACTTCCCCTTTTTTATTTAAAGGCTGTTGGTTGGTGATGTTGGTGTTAGTTGGTCAATTGAGAAAAAGGGAGAGTTTCATGACATTAGTGCTTCACCATCAAGGTGTGACGCCCCCTGAGGCACTATTCTGACTCAGATAAGTGGTGCTTTTCCAACACACAGACAGAGGGCAATGTACAGCACTTGACACTGAACTGGCGTCAGCGCTTTCTCAGCGGTTGGTGTCCATAGCAACCAGCTGTAAACACACGGCAAGTAGAGACAAGAGCGCTTGTACAGCTTCATAAAAAAAATCTCCAGGACGTAAAGTGGAAGTCCCAGTATTTCCCATGTGGGGTAAATATCTGACCATATATAAACAGAAGCACGCAATCTGGGCAACAGGAGGAAAAACACAAGGCTGCAAGAACAGTTTGTCCCCAGATGCCTCATCTTGATACTTGGCAGAGATTAAAGAATGTCTGGAATTTAACATTGACACATATGTGATGGTTGGTGCCTGGATGTGGGACATTTCTTTGGTGTGACGCACTCATTGTACTCAAAAAGAGATACAGTAGGCTGCATTAGATGACATCACAGCCCTGAAGGGAGTGTATTGGTTTAAGTATCGCCCAATAGAGGTGTGAACGCTTCACTGCCCCTGGATACTGTTGCTATGTTTCCACCAAGCCTTTACCAATGTAAACATAGAGATCCTGGGAGTTTTATCTTAAATGTCAGGAGAGCCCAGACAGGTAGCTCTCGCTCACACACCGTGTTGTGTAACAGAAAGGAATTTCCTCTTTAAGGCTTGTGTCAAAGCAGCTATGGGGAAAATGCAACGCATAAAAGTAACAGAAAGATTACAAGGAAAGTCATAACAGTGAAAAGAGAAGGAACATATTAAAAATTCCTACCAAAAGTCATACATATCCTGTATGATTAAACACAGTGTTTTCCGGGATCACAGCTAATTTGTGCAGGATTTCACCTCCAGGGGTGTGTTGAGTATGTGCAATGCTAGACGGGTAAGTCCAGAACATCCTTTTGTGGAACATACAGTGTTGGTCCCATAAGGGAGTCTCCACAAGGAAACTTTGTAATACCCCCCCTCCTCTGCACTCTGTGTGCTGCGTAAATTCACCTTGAAGTGTAACTGTGTACAGACACAAGTGTGGAAACCCTGCAAACTTCTTCTGTTTAACCTCTGAATGTGCTGGGTTTAAATATGTTGTGTTTTAACAGTACATGCACCATGTATACTAAAGAAAATAGCATAATTATGCAAGTCACACATTTTTTTTATAGAATATAACCTGGCTTAGGGCAAAGGGACATGTTTGTTAAATCTGACAACAATAATGGAAAAATAGAAGATGCTTGTCAACACCAGTATTCAATACGGAATGCCAAATCTAAAGTCAAATGTTAAGCAAATACACAAAAATAAACATTAAAAAGTGACATATGTATAAATCTAGTTTTTCCTTAGACTACATTTTCTTAAAGAAAAGAGGAGAAACAAACAAACAAACACAGGTCGGATCAACAGACCCTTTGACTTGAATAAAATGTATTCTAAAGCCAGACTGATATGGAAGCTTTGTGTCTGATACTGATACTGCTAATATAGTGAATTTTGAGCTGTAATGAAAGTAGACCTTGTGGTTTGTGCAACAATTTGGCAAAATGACTATGCAAAGGTGAAGAAAAAGAACATTTAACATTATTATTCAGTTATACACATTCAACATCAGCACTATATGTTCAGTATTGGTCAATCAATAACCATTTATGACAAAGAAAAATAAAGTGCAATAAATAAATAGTTATATGATACAATTTCTAAAACGCCCAGGCATTGTTTTCTGCATTAAATACTGCATTAAAAAGATTTTCATATCAGACAACATATATTCCACTATCACTGGATAGTGATATGCTTTTGCTAATAATATCTGTTGATCTGTTCAGGCTCTAACTTATTCATTGTTAATTACAATTTTTATTGTAGAAGACTGTACTTAAAGTCAGGATGAAGCAAAATTATGAATGCACTTTGCAAAGTAAGATTCATTGACTGCATGGTTAAGACTCAGTTAGATAACATTGTGGTCAGCAGTGTAGGTGTGGAGTTTCAATTTGAAACTGAACTTTGTATTGGAAATTTTCTTTTTAAACTGATTTGAATTTGGCCTATTAGGGCAAAAGCAAGCACATGGAAAAATATATATATATACATATATAGAATGTAATGCTGCTTTGGTTAGCCATTTAAAACTGATAATTTCCCCAGTGCTGAAGGGAATTCTTCAAGAACCATTTAGGGGCTGTCTGCCTCTCATTCATGCCTATAGTGTCTCATTCACTGACATAAATAATGACAAGTCCCCTAACCTACATCACAGGTGAAAATAGGTGTCTAATAGGAAACTACAAGTTTTCATTCTGAGTGTCTTTGGGGGGGATTTTTTGTCACAAAAGCACAAGCTGTGTGTGATTTCCCTTTGCTTTTTCTAAGATAAGTCAATTGGAAATCCCCACTGAAGCCCCGCCCGCCGAGTGCACAAAAACCAGCGCGCCTCCCTCCTCTGCACTATTCTGCCCTGACCTTTGCATCGAGACGGAGCTGACAGTCGCGCAAACAGTCAACATGGCCGTCCACAGAGTGTCTAACCACAATCAAATGGATTATAACTGCGACAACATGGAGCCCAAACACGGGAAAATGTTGCCCTGCCAAGACGAACGTTTTGACAGCGGCCTGGATTCCCTGAAGGAGGACGATCTGGTGAACGAGTTTGAGGACTTGAATGTGAACGCACGCGATGAGCTCGCACCGGAATACGAGCCTTGGAGGACTGCAGTAACGGAGGATGGTGACACGTAAGTTGATTTTTTTTGTAATTGTTTCTAATCTTATTTATTATTTATAATTATGCAACTGCGCATTTGCAAATGTTCTGCAAAAAACAGTTGTTGCACTTGAACGCAGCATGTAAACTCAATAAAAGCATTGTACATTTGTGGAAATCTGCAAAAGTACGCATGAAAGTGTCGAAAGTTGCACGAAAACAAGAGGCTTTTAAAAGTGCGCGTGTGTGTGTGTGTGTGCAGCAAAGCGCGCACTCAGTGTGTATGTGTGTGTGTGTACTTTGGCTGAGAGCGCAGTCTGGGCGGTGCTTAAGTCCGCTGTGCGCGTTCAGGAAAGTCCCTGGCCCTCTGCCAGGAACTGATAAAGCATCAGATGTGTCAAGCCACAACTGGTGGAAATAACCCGACAAAACTCCATTCTTGCGAAACGCTCCACTGCTTAGGCTTTGTTCTTTCTTATTTGGCTGGAACCACTTCCTCCATGTGTATTTTTTTTTTGGTTTGAATAGCACTATTTTAACTAACCTCTCTCTCTCTCTCTTGTTCACCCCACAGGCTTCTCCACTTGGCCATCATTCATGAAGCCACAGAACATGCCTTTCAGATGATCAAACTCTCACACAATCACCCATTCCTCAATGTCCAGAATCACCAGAGACAGGTAATAATCAGTCATAAAAAACAATCAGAATCTCAAAACGCAGAGTATCAGCTGAATACAAAGCCTAAAGTGCATATAATAATGAAATATGTTATGAATGTGTCCTCCGCAGACTGCCCTCCACCTGGCAGTGATCACAGAGCAGCCCCAGTTAGTGGAGAGGCTCCTGAAGGCCGGCAGTGACCCGCGTCTGGCTGATGACAGTGGGAACACTGCTCTCCACATCGCCTGTAAGAGGGGCTCCCTCGCCTGCTTTGGCGTTATCACCCAGAACTGCCAACACCACATCACCTCCATGGTGTCCTTCCCCAACTACAGTGGTAAGCACTGAGTTAAATAGAACCTCTCAAAACATGCATGTTACAATTAAAGCTGCTGAATTAGATTTTTAACTGAGTTTTTTTATCTTTACAGGACATAACTGTCTTCACTTGGCGTCTATTAACGGCTATGTTTCATTGGTGGAAAGCCTTGTTCAGCTTGGTGCCGACATCAACGCACAGGTAGGTGTCATGAACAGCCATTTTCCAAACAAAAGAAAAAGGAAAACCTGAGTTTGTCAGAGTAGGAACTTAAAATCTATTTTTCTTGTTTCTTATAGGAACAGTGCAGTGGAAGGACGTCGCTCCATCTGGCTGTAGATCTCCAGAACTCCACACTGGTGCGTCGCCTCCTTGAACTTGGCGCCGATGTCAACTGCTTAAACTACGGTGGCTTCACGCCGTACCACCTCACATACGGCCGCCAGAACGAAGAGATCCGCTGCCAGCTGTACGAGAAGACGGCACAAGAGCTGAGAGAGCTGCCTGACAGCGAGTCAGACGAGAGCGATATGGAGGACCTGGACTCATCGGAAGATGAGGTTAGTATCCAAAATTATATCAGCAAAAAGTATCATCTAAAGATTTTATATGATCTCATTGTGTTTACAACACAGGTTCCTAACGTCTTTTATTTTCTTTCTTTCAGCTGTACGATGACATAAAGTTTGGAAAGTAAACAGAACCGTCCCCTCTACTGGTGGTGTGAACAGTGAAGCTGCTACTGGGTCGCCCAGCCACGGCCCCCCAAACATGGGACGCATTAGCTCCCCATCCAGGTCCGCAGGTGCTGGTCCTGGGATCAAAAGAACACGGATGAAGACGGCGTCCAGTCTGGTCATGCACGGTCCGAATCACAGAACGATTTGCACCGAAATACCACGAGACCACGACCTCCATATAGTCCATCTATATACTGTATAAATATATGTTGATGTGTATATACAAGACGTGTGTAATATATTGTAAAAACAGAGATATTATTTTTATACCTGTACATATGTGTGAATTTAAACACTATTAACAAAAAATAGTTCTGAAAAAATAAAAAGAAGTCTATGAATATAAACAGCTCTGACTGGTGTGACTTGAATTTTCTTAATTTTTTTTTTCACGTTAAACAAGCATCATTTCTCACTTAACAAACTGTGACGAAGATGAGAGTCATCGCCCAGACTTGTGAAAGACACACATACACACAAATGATCACATTTGGAACAGTCTGGGATTTCCTTGTTCGGGGCGAGGTCACCGGGTCTCTGAGTCACCGCGTTGAAAGTCCCTGGGCGGCATAAGAGGAACATAATGTACTTAAATATTCCACCCTACCATAGCACTACTGCTGAATAGCAGAGAGGAACTGGCACGTTGCTAGAAATACTGAGGAAATTTTGTAAGGAGGAAGTGTCTTTTACTAAGATGGGAAATGTGCCAGAGATAGTTACGAGTCCAACTGCTGCGTCAAAATGAGCAGGAAACTTCGAGGAGTCTGGGAAGTACACGATTTCCCTGTCTGCTGCTACTTTTATGCACAATAGGAAATTTACAGAAAAGATATGACCTGAAATAAACAACAAGTCACTTTAATTCCCAGTATGAAGTAAACCTGGAGCCAGCACTTACTGGTACTCAGAATGTCCCTGAGTGATTATGTTTAATAGCAGTGTGTAGCCTGTAATTGTCCTCATGGCTGTAAACATTAACCAGGTTGTAGATCAGTGCAGGACTGCAGGGGATTTCCACAGATAAAGTTGTTACTTCTAAAGGACAGTAGCTGTTATATAAGGAACATAAGCTTTAATAATTAATGGAAGCAAACGCCTGAAGATTATCAATCTTATTAGGATGGAAAAGTTTGACTTCAGCTGAATTTCTCATTCTGGAATAGCTGCATGTGTTGCTGTGCATCATGTGCATGTCTTAACACTGTGAACCACAGTGACATACACTATACATATATATATATAGCGTATGTCACTGTGTGGTTATGCACATGTAAATCTACCTATATATATATCTATATCTATATCTATATACCAGTCTGAGTTAGGCAATTCTGCAGGAGTACTTTTGATACTTACTTTACTTTCACACACCGTTTACATATCACACTTCTCCCTTATAAACAGGGAGAGTCAAGACTGATGGGAAATGGCCCAACAGAGAGTGACAGCATGATGATCATTTCTGATCATATGCTGATGACAAATCCCTTTAAATGCTGAACCAGATGGGGTCACTGACTAGAATTCCCAGCCGCCGTTTCCCCTGACTCACACCACATATGTCAGCTTTGTTAAAACTATTTTTAAGTATCAAGGGGAACAAATTTCCCCTATGCAAAGAGAAACTACTTATACTATCTGGTATATCCGGTGAGTTGAGGTAATTATGTCTGACATACCACATGTACGTTTAAGAAAA
>CAFUXE010000630.1:577035-590718 GCA_903364295.1 Serranus cabrilla | reverse complement strand
TAAATGTTGACAAAATGAGGTCAAATCAGGCCTACATCACCGTGTAGTAAAATAACCTCTCCACAGCACTACAGTATGTCATGTGATTTAGTGCATTCGGAGCCACAACAGGAAGCTCAGAGGTAGAGCTCTGCACACGCTCATGTTCCCATAAATGTTTCCCCTGCTGCTAAACTCAACCGACAGGCCTCTGTTTACATGCCACCAGTGAAACAGCTTACACACATATTCACATTATGGAAATGGTTCATGTTTTAAAAACAGCTCCATCTGCAGAGGGAATTATTATATTCACAATAAATAGGAAACAATAGCCATTTTACTCGAAAAAACTTTTTTTATTGTTGAATGAAACAGTGGGGTAAATGTACAGCAAACAAAGAACACCAGCCTCCATCTGGGAACTGCAAATCCCATCATGCTCTAACCTAATCCTACAGGTGAAGCGTCTCTGCTCGCTCAGTCCCGCTCGGCCAGGGACACCAGGTGGATATCCACTTCACTCTCTGTCAGAATCCTGGAGAGAAGACAGGGACTCATCCATAAATGGGTTTGTGGACAGAAAAAAAAATATTTGATGCTAACCTTTGCAATATATGATATTTTCACAGTTTTTTGATATTTACTATAAGAAACGATTAATGAATCAACAAAATAAGCATCAGATTAATCAATATTTAAAACAATTGTTAGGTGCAGCCTAAACCATAACAAAGTGAGAATTGGCTGCAGTGTCATAAGGTTATACGGTATTTCTTCAGCCAGGGTTTATGTGTGTTTTTTCAGGCCTTTAAACAACAGTGTTTTTGTAGGATTTTTTGGCAATGAAAATGAACTGTTGTACTGAGTACTTTCACACAGAATGCCAATGTTATTGATTTTTTCAGAACAAGGTCTATTTTCCAACTATGGACATCCAACGTCATGTTCTACGTCAACGACAGATGGTTTAACCCTTTCGGGAAACAGCTTTTACTTTGAAAACCACAGATAAGAGAAGTCATTCTGGTTGGCTGCTGTTCTCATATTTCAACAGGAAGATGGTTGCCAAATCAACCTGTATTGCCGGTGGTTTACCTGAACTTGGGGTCCTGTGTTGTGACGACGCCCACCTCGAGCTCAGAGGGCTTGAAGTCAATGGAGAGAACAGTTGACAAACAAGAGATTGCAGTCTGAAGGAGAGAAAACATAAGAGGTAAGAATATGTCTGAGATTTCTAGTAAATCATCTGTAATAATTTCCTTGATGGAAAAATTAGAAGCCACACAGCTGGAAACCACCTGTAAGGTTACTTTCACATTTATGTTCCTTCCTTATCAACCTTTAACATCCGTGTGAGGGCGTTTTTTTTTTTTACCTCGATAGTTTGTTCAAAGGTCCAGTCCAGTTTCTTTTTCACTTTCTTCTCCAGGAAGCTGGTGGCTTCTGTCTGCTTCACTCCTGCAGCGGTGGCCTTGAAGCCACAGTAGTAGCCTGCTGGGTCGCATTTGTACACCTGGGCGCCATGTTCCTCGTCTATGCCGATCATGATCATACCTGCAGGACAGCAATAGAATGACGGTGACAATTGGCATCAGTGTTTAACACTTAAAGATTCAGCCTAAGCTAAAAAACTACTGAAAATATACTTACAGCAACCCAGTGGTCGCATCTCAGCATTCTGCGTGTAGACTTGTGAGATGTCAGCGATTCTCTTACACAGCATGTCCACTGGAATCTCATAACCGTACTTGTACTGCCAGTTGGCTGCCTCATAGCGAGCTCGCTGGACTTGGGACCTGCTGTCAGCTGGAAGGGATGAGGAAGAGAAGCAGGGAAAGTGGGTAATTTGTTCAAAGCAGTGTCATGTTGAAACTTCTAATCTAAAATGCAATGTTTAACTGAAAGCTGTTTTCATGGCAAAAGTACAGTACAGTTGTCTGGAAAGAGGAACCATCAGCTACAGTAAATGCTGTGGCCGAGGAGAACAGAGGTGTCAAAAGGCCATTTCACAGAAAAGGGCTGGGATTTTCTATAGTTATTTTTTGGTTTTAACTAGTTTTCACAAAGATTTGTTTCCATGCTCTGAAAAGCTCCTGCATTTCCTGCTTCAAGGAAATGCTGACCACCATAGTTTACAACTGTTGCAAGTTTGCAAAAAAATCCCTCCAGAAAGTGAGGAAAATAATGAGGACAAAATCGATGTAACAATAACAACAAAAGTGATTAACTGCATGTTTGAACTTTGATTGTGTTTTTCAGGGTCCAATTTAACTACCTTTTATATTCAAAATAAACAGATACATTCCTGCACTATTTCTTTCTAAAATCTGAAAACAACACACACTAATGACAAGTCGCAAACAGGTCTAACTGCATATGCAGAGAAGTCTTGTTCTTACCTGTCATCCCAGACATTACACATCCAATATTATCTGTTATTCTGTAAAGGTGGGTCACTGTGCCAGCATCCAGAAGCTTGTCCTGTTTCAATGAAAAAAGGTTTAACAGGACATGAATGAATGTGGGCCGGCTGCTGCACTGAAGTCACGGCTACATCCAAAACATTTGATGGACACTTCAAATCAATAGATGGCTTAGTTACTCAAGTTACCACACCATGCTGAAATTCATTAAAATATTAAATGCACACGCACAAAATAATAAGCATCAATCAAATTATGTCTCTGGCCAATACAAAACTAGTGCTGAATGTCAAATAAAATTGCTTAAATATTTTTGAAGCTTCAATTTAACTTTTCATATTCAGCTTCTAATGTCTGAATATATTTGACATCACTGTCCTAAAATAAAACCCCTTTATATTCCTGATTAGGTAAGTAAACAATGTATTAGCCTACAGTCATGTTAGTTTTTAAAAAAAGGCTGGTTAGCTTGTTGGAGAGCGTCTGAAGTGTAATGGTAGTGACGATTTAGTGCTGGGACTGTGGAGTAGTTTGCTATAGGATAACATTTTACTTCTATCATAAAAGTGGTGCTCATTTGTGAACATTATCCTGCTGAACAAAATGCGTAAGCATCAGAAATGTTGCCATAGAGCTTATTTTCTGCCATGATCCAAAATCAAATGCAAAAATCCCAAAGGCTAATTCTCATGGTGATGCTAACTTCCAGATTGACTTAGAAAAATACATGACTTCATTTTCTATATATAGGGCCAGGCAATATGGGCAAATAGGTAATTTCATATCTCAATAACTATAGTGTCCTGATAAAGCATGTATTTTAATGAATAGTCTATATGGAAGACTATGGCAAAGTGTATATTTAAATATATATTCCATGTCAGCAAAACAGCACCTCTGGTTAACTCCAGCTTCGCTCCCACATGCAAGTGTCGTCCAAATGTCATAAGGCACTTACTGCTTTTTCAACATTGTGATAGACACAATGTAGAAAACAATATATGACTTTTTTCTATTGTTTTAATGACAAATATATCACCTCCCCCTAGCTCTGCCCCTTCTTTCTTTATCAGACCACAAATTAGATTAGGATTAGCTAGCTGGCACATCTCGCTGCCTCTTCGCCTCACTTACCATTGCTAGGAGCCTGCATCAGGAGGAGGGCAGGTGGCAGCTCTGAAGACGGACCTTCAGTTAGCAGCCCCAGCTACTCAAATTCAGCTAGCACCAACCCCAACCTAACCAGCAAAACAATTTTCACAATCCTCTGAGTAATGGTGGACTGTAATTAAACTACCAGCTCTGGTGTTTGTGCTGGCAAAATTTGATTTGCTCCAGCTGCAGAGCTGCCATCCACTTTCCTCCTGGTGAAGTGTCCCATCAACGGGGAGGCGGATCACACAAGTGGGAAAGATCTTATGCAGTCTCCAATGGAATCTAATTCTATAATTATACCTTGAAAATATGAAGTATTTTAGCAGAAGTTCTGCAGTAAAGAGAAAATGAACCGCACTGTAATGCATTTGACAGAGACAGACAAGTCAAAAATGAATATGGACACAGGATGTAAATCTACTCAGTAACAACTGAATAAACTATATCAAGTTTCCATAAAAATACAATAATTCCAAATATAAAGATATGTATATGTTTTATTCAACTTTCAGTGTGGATTTTGCCACATATGAGTGGAAAGGTACCAAGTGTTACCAGTGCAGGAGGATGCACCTTATATAAACCACAGTCAGACATTGAGGTGATTGTGCTCAACTTGCATGACAGTGTGAAAACAAAGACATGGCATCAACTCACCGGTACTTTTTTCTGTGTTACAACAACTGCACAGTCCTTCCCCCTGACTGCTACTGATGTCAGCCCACCTTGGTTAATGGCCTTGAAAGCATATTCTGCATATAAGCAAGAAAACAGGGTGCCTTTTAGTTTACATGACCATCTGACAGCGCGGTAGTACTAAAACACAGGAACAGCACTCAATCACTTGTAACAGTCAATAAGTACAAACAGCTGCTTGCCTCAGCAAGGACAATGAAGCAACAAGCAGTGGACTGTTATGAGGTGTCATCTGATTAGCCAGCTGACTGAGCTTTGTTTTGGATGTAGCATTCCAATGAATTAAGGATTTATGGCGGCACATTAGGGAATATCGCCTCTATGGCAGTACAGTTACAAAAGATGTTTATTGTTGATTTGAAGATTGATGATGATGATTTATATGAATGGTTTGGAGGGCAGCTTTAGGATGTATCTGATGATTGTTGTTGGTCAGATGACGTTAACAAAAGTTCTCTTTGTCCAAGTTCATCCTAAGTAATTATGCATTCAATTGCATGAAAGAAGCAATCTGCAAACGGTAGTAACAATGATATATGCTTATAAACGTGGGTGGATTTTCCCTTTAAGTCCATACAACGCTTGCCGTATTAGTTAAAAAGGAAAATCGCTGTAACTGTCACACAATTAGATGAGTCGATCAAAAGCAACATTCAACTCAATTAAACGTACCTTAATATTGGATTCAAAGGCAAATTGACACTTTCAGCAATGAATCAGCTCGCTTGACTGCAACGCTACATGCTATCTAGCCTGCTAGCCAGCTAGCTACTGTGAGCAGCGCTTTTTGTTTAAATTAAAGCACGAGCAAAGTAGGAGTGAAATAACAACTGGCACACCACAAGTATGGATTTAATGCTCTTGTGTGATACTACTTTCGCTTTGGCGGGGTGTTCTTCATCAGCTAGAAGACAGGCTAAGCGAACCATGACAGAGCATTTAGCTAGCTAGCAAACAAGTCAGCCTGCGAGCCGGCTTTTGTGTGTATAGATCCTCATACTGACCGACTTGATAGAGCCTTCCTTCGGGAGAAAAGATGGTGATGTGTCTATCGAACCCTGCACTCGAACCTCGGGACATTTTACAAGGTTAAGTTGGCCGAGAAGTTCGTCCAAATGAATTTGCAAGCTGATTTTTTACTTCATGCACAATATCTTTACCCGGAAGTTGAAGTGAAGGGATCTGAACTTCATCCGGTGTCAGAGGCCTGTTCGTTTCCATGGTGATATAACACTCACATGCTGAATCTTCAAAAAATCTATTTATTTAATATTTTTTTATTTTGGAAAGCAAAATTTTCTTAGGTACAATGCTTGAATACAATTTTGAGGTACTCTCTTGAGTATTTATACATATATTATTTATATGATAGAGAATATCATTATGTATTCAAAATCCCGGCTGTATGTAAAGTAGCTGAAATGATAATGCTAATGCATCACATTATAAACCAGGGATATCAAATATATATCATATTCTGAAAGGAACCATTCAACATGATGGGTTATTTTATTTTTGCTACTTTAACTATATTTTGATGGTAACAGATTATATGGATTTTGGGATATTTTACTTCTTTTTAAACTATATGAAGAAGCAGGGGAGTCAGTGAATTGAGGTGCATAATAAAGTGTTAATGCCATAATGCAATTCAATCAGAAACCTGTACTTTTGCCTTAAAATCTACCCTGATGTTGCTATGCTACTGTACTGAATGACATGGGATGTACAGTGTGCTGTTCTTCACGGGTGTTTCTGCATCTTCTATAGGCTACCACTAACACACACTTAAATCAACACATAAGTCAATGCACCATCATAATAATTAAGGAATGGGATATGTACAAATGTAAATTTGGTTCACACTGTTTATTGACTGTACCTTGTGTTGTTATTATCAGCCCTAGCTCTCTTTTGTTATTTAAGAATTAATACTAGTGGTACATTAGCTGATACTGTGTAAACTAAGCAGCTTTATTTTGTCTGCAACTGACACGAACACAATATCTGCAAAACCTGCATAAAAGCTAAAACTGTAACTATAGATATGACAAAGTGGAAACAGATTCTCTTATTATACCACAGGTCTACTTTTCCCTATCACATGACAAGCCAAGTGAAATAACACCCTTTTTGAAACGGAACATTAATTCAAGGAACAAAATTGCAGAGAGATCACTTGATAACCATTTAATTCCCATTTCCTTGTTCCTGAAAATGTGCACGTATCATAAGGGAGTTTCCCTCTGTCCGCAGGTAGCTGCTGCAGCTGAATAGAGGATGTATGCTTCCTCTTTATAAGTTACTGACACATTTAGATAATGACTCAGTGAGGTATCATGATTGGTGATGGTTGAATCTCAGGTCCGCAATGCCAGCAGGGGTTATCTTGTAAAAAAATGTTGATATGGTTTATTGCAAAAAGTCCCTATCTTCGGTTCTCACGTCATGATCCTATTTTAAAAATAAATACTCCCATGTATGTTATCTACAATTATAGATGACATACATGGGAGTATTTGTAGTAAACCACTAAACCACATCATGACACAGTCCATGAATGCAATAAGGGGTTTGGACAATAAAGTGAATCATCTAAAAAATGAATGCAAAATCCAGTATTGCATAAGGTCAGTCCACTCCTACACAACCACAAGTGCTCATTCATAACTAAACGGAGCTACAGAAAGACTAGAGTTTCCAACATGGATACTGCAACTCTAAGTTAAGTATGTATAAGTTTTTAGAGCATCTACGCTCTAAAGTGCCCTCTTCAGTGGCGCTGACGTGCCCTTTTTTTCTTTTCGCCCCTTCCCTTCAAAAAGTCTATGCACGCCACTGAACCCAAACCATGATCTTTTTCTAAAATTAACCCAAACCATGATCTTTTCCCTAAACCTAACCAAACATTTCATGATGTCAAGCACACGTTTAAAACTGCAGCTACATTTGGTATGTGGACATGTTGATCTGCTGCCATCAGTAAGGATGCTAATTTGTAAACTCTCCATGAATCTGAAGGTAAGAACAAACTATAGGAACTACACACCAAGGATAGAGGACTTGTTGCTTTAGAGCAGCAACAAGAAAAGGTTATTTTGTGTTGAGTTTGGCAGCCCCTGTGGACAAAAACATTTTTCTTTTGTGAAAATCAGACTGTTGTTAGTAAAGCTCTCACAGTCTGTCAATGTCTCTGTGGCAGGCATTGAGAATGACTGTGTAGAAACAGCCAGACTTCTTTCTGATGCTTATGCAGGTCACATAGAGGCATCATCATTAAATTGAGTGTTTAATAACCAGTTAAAAATTCCCTGTAGTTCCTTTTATACATTCTACTTCCACTGCGAGTTTTGGTGTTAAGATGACATTAATTAATTCAATAAAAAAAGCTATTTAATACATTCTGAAGGCCTAATTGAAACATTGTCTGAGTTAAATAAACAGGCAACGCAATAAAATGCTCCTAGCAGAACTTACTGGAGCCTCTGCACCTCCTTTGATATTTCACAACCTAGACAGCAAACCTCCCGTCCCACCCAGATGCCCTCTGTCCTGCTTCCTCCCCCCTTCCTGTCCTCTCCCCCACCTCTGCTCTCATCCTTTCTCTCCTCCTGCTTCTGTTCTTACTCTACCAAAATAGTGGCTCATTCACACCGCAACACCGCACACTGTATTCTCATTTGAAACCAGAAAGACCCCCACCCCCGGGTCTTAGAGAATAGGCGTGGGACTGATTTCTGGGGTGCGGGGGGATCTCCACCATCTATGAAAATACTTTTTTACATTGAAAAGCCACAGTCTGGCTCATGTTTTCCAAGCGCAGAAGTTTAGATGTTAAGCAATAAGGGAAACATCGGTATGATGAGGCCTCCCTCTGAAAATTTAAAAAGAACCACTTGTGCTTTTGACTCATTGGTGTATATACCATTTTAACAGCGTTTCTTTCCATAACCATCAATATTTTTTAAATGAGTATTTAAAATTTCCCAAATACATTTCTCTGAAATCATGTTTCCGATCGTTTTTTACTCTAAAAAGGCATGGAAACGTAGAGCAGACTATCTAGTTTGAACAAAACCGGTTATCATACTCATCATATTTTACAGCACACATGAAGCTCACAGTTTCTAAGAACCTGTATACAGTGAGCAGCTTCTAGGAACAGCTTATCTGTAGTGACCTAAATGCAGCGTGATTCTAAAATGATAAGTCTGTTGAGCATGTTCCTGATAACATGCTGTATATTTGCTTCCTTTTGCGAAAAACATTTTAAGAATTTTTTTTTTTGCATGCTCTTCCTTGTAAATTATCTTGTGGTTTGTCATGTTGCAAACACTTCAAAGCTTGCACAATCGCTTCAGGTGTGTCGCAATTAGTGGTGTTGCACTTAATGCTGAAAGAAATACTTAAGGTATTATACAGAAATGGAGAACAATGTGATAAAAATAAAATGTTGTCATTCAAGGTTGGCTGCATGACTGTGAGACAGCACACATGGTGTGGTGTCGAGTGTGTAACCGGTACTTTACACAAATGAACACCTGTGTGACGAGTATAGTTGTAAAGGTCATTTCATATTTTCAGTGTCTTTGTGTCTGTGAGGGTTCACGGGACATAAATGTGGTCAGCCACACAACTTAAACCTGTCACACGGACAAATATGCATCCCATTGGGGTCCATGTTTGTCCCACTATGCATTCAGTCTCTGTGGTCAGTTTTTTGGGCCGCATGTTTATGGTTTGCACTTGCTTAGATACCGACCCAACACCAACACATAAGGCACCCTGGGAATTTCATTAACTCTAATTAAAACCATCCATTATAACACTCTTTAAGTACTGGACGTAACACAATGAGAGTTAAGGTCCATGGAGAGTGGATTTATTACCTTAAGTCAACCATTTCCAGTATACATGAATGTTTATTATAAAAAGCCACTAAGCTGAAAGTGACACGGTCCATGTTACGTCCAAAACTGATGCAAAAGTGTGACTTCAGTGTCTGAATCAGATGCCCAGGGCCATGACGAATCGTTGGTATCTGTTGGGATGAGAATGCGTTGCTCGCGGCCATGAGCTAATGATGACATTCACGTTTTGATCACCCAAGACGCACTGTAAAACCAAGTCTAAACAGGGTCTATGAATCATTACCAAATCTGACTCCCACGGCCTGACCTGACTGTCGTAAACTCCTTTCTCTCAGTTTTTGCTCGATGTATTGTTTTTTTTTTTATCTGTTCGTGCATTCTATGTAAAGTGACTTTTGAGTATTTTTAAAAGTGTTATATCAATCTGATTAATTATCATTATTTTATTATAACTGCCACCTATTGGAGTTGGTGAAGTTGTGATCTAACTTCTAAAATGATTGGTGTTAGAGCCTCATGCTTCAGTCCACTACATGTGCCGTACTCCAGATTCTCTGTATCAAGGGCTTCAATTAGTCTGTGAGACGCCAGCTAGGTCAGGTCTACTTTAATATAGTTTTTAATAACTAAACTACTTGCCAGGAAATTTGGTTTCTGGCAGGCGTTTCTCCACTCATGTACTATTAAGGTAATATCTTCTGTTTTATGACCAAATTCCTTTCAGAGCTGCTGTGATTATTTTCCAGCCAAAATATTGGATCCATTAAGATCTACTGAGACCCGGAGAATGGGGAAAACAAAACTTCTAATCGAAAGCAAAACACCAAAGCTGCTCTTGCATGACTGCTGCAACTTCAGACAAAGAAAGCAAAAGGAGGGTCAGGGCTGGATACATCACACTGATTTAAAATGTGTGAGAAAATAAAAAGAATACAGTAATAATACCCCTCTCAGTCTGCAGTTAGTATTCTAGACTACTTACTTTGCATTAACATCTGTAGAAACCAATGCAAGTTATAAACATATCTGAAAAGCAGTGTGTTGTGAACCACCCAGCTAGACCACATCTGGAGGTGGTCTGGCTCATGCTATGATTGTATCTTACCAAGGTGTAAATGCA
Organism: Serranus cabrilla; assembly: GCA_903364295.1. Taxonomy (NCBI): domain Eukaryota; kingdom Metazoa; phylum Chordata; class Actinopteri; order Perciformes; family Serranidae; genus Serranus; species Serranus cabrilla. Next base: position 580,471 of record CAFUXE010000630.1, on the reverse strand, counting down.
TTCAGTACAGTGTGGCCACAAATGTTTCCAGCAAGTTGAAGGGTGACCTAACTCCACCTCTTTCTTTCAGCTTGCAAAAAGCAGTTTGAAAATAAACTACACCGCCTTCCTTGACATGGAACATGCCAGCACCTGCATAACAAATTTGCATATTAAGATCTGATCACAATGCAGAGAGAGAACATTACTCGGTGTAAATACAAAGGCCTTATCAAGATAATGTATCCAGATACACATCACATGTTACCAAGGTGGAACACAGTGAATCTGGGTTAAAACTGATTGTAGAAAAGTGCAGGTTTAATATTTTAAAGCAGCTTAGTATTGCTTTTCCATAGGTTGATGGATTCATCAGAGACAGATCTTCAAGCACAACCAAACACTGATCAAGATAGTTTTTGGTGACCAAAATGTTACAATTAACTTTCAGGAAATGAAACATGCTGCAAAAGGGTCAAAGTCAAAGAGGAAAACAGTGTGTGTTGAGTGCATATAGATCCTACCCGGCTACTCTAAATGAGACTGTATTTTACAAAATGAAAATCCTTCTGTATTAAAGAGAACATGGAAATAGCAATTAAGATAAAAAAAAACCCTAATTCGGGAAATGTTTATTAAAGGAATTAAGTGATCAAATGAAATGTAAGTTCATTTTCAAATTGACCTTCATACAATCAGACTTCTTTGAGCAACCAGGGGAGTCGCCTCCTACTGGCCATTAGAAAGAATGCAGGTCCAGGGCACTTCCTCTTTGGCAGGTTAGACTTTTAGGCTTAAATCTAAACCGGAAAAAAAGTTCAGTTTTTACAACATTAACATGTTTAAAACAGCGACTGGGACAAGGCCTACTTTCTCCTGAAATGTCATCTTTTTTTCAAACAACACAACTCCGCACAAGTTGAAAAAACACATGTTTTTTCCCCCCTAAACTTTGGAAAGCTCCCTTCAGAGCCACAAGAGACATATCAGAACTGTTTCACAGAGGAGGTAATCCTTCTCCCCCAAATAAACTGAACGTTATGTAAGATACAGTGTGCATGTATAATATTAAAGCGGCTTTCTGACAATTTTACACATAGAGCAAGGCTGAAAAACTGGATACACGGCAGCATTGGTGCTGTGGGCCACAAGCCTTGTGTTTCTTCCACATTGTGACGTAACTTTGTGTTTATGTAATGTGGTTGATGCATTACAATGCTTATACAGTGGGCTGAAATACACATACCACATCGTTCGATTTAGATGAACTTCAGATGGAAAACTGAGCATCTAACTTTGACAGTCATGTGGTGTATTGACTTTGCAGTTTACTTTAACCAAAACCTAAAGCAAGGACTGAATGCAAGCAGCCTGCCCTTAGCAGAAGTCACGATGATTGTGCAATTACACCATATGCTCCAACATGTGCCTTTCCTGCTTTTTGTCAGGGACAGATGTAGAGTTGCACAAATACATGCACATAGTCTCAAATTGTCCAGGGATGCTTAATCCATAAAAGGAACCAAAGGGCTGCTGTTTCTTAGTGTTAGTCCCAGGTGTGAGGATCATGGTAGTGCAGTGACCTCTAGGTCACCGTTTCGACCCTCTCCTTTACGGTTATCCCTGTTTCCAGTAAAGTTGATAAACTGACTGTATTATGAGTAAGAAGAGACTGGGACCTCATTGTTTTTCAGAGTGAATCATATAAGCACAGGTGTCTGTGGTGACAATAGAGCCAGCAAAGAAGGAGAGGGGATATCCGTGGTTTTAACCCACATATACTACGATAAATCTCTCAAGAAAAAAGCCCTAAACAACCTCCACATGATGTCCCCGAGATAGACTTTTAATTTAAATTAGATGCACTCCCTGTCTGCACACAGCCTGTAATGTAATATAAAGATACAAATATGCAAAGAAACCTGCATGTCTGGATGTCAAAGCAGTGGGTGAGATTAATATCTGTTTTAAGCAGCCAAGTTACTCCCAAACTCTTTCTCTTCTTCCTGAATGTAAAACCACAGTTGTCCTGAAGGACAAGAACCACAGCAGGCCTGATATATGCATACTAATAATGTGTCTGAGTGCAAAGAAATAAAATTGAGAGCTCGGTAAACACTCATGAATCCAACTTGACCTGAAGAAAAATCTTGATGGGGGCTTTAAACATCAAAAACAACCATAACTTCACATGTTCTTGAGTAACTCAGCCACTGGAGGAAGTAAACATGTCTCACTCCGCTGTGCCACAGGGCAGCAGGAAACCCAAAACCTCTTCTTCTTTTTCGAAGTGTCGTTGTTTTGAGGCTGAGAACCCTGCAGAAAGTCTCTCAGCACTGAGCAGCAGGCGTATTCAGACAGGCCTTAACTATCAGGTTCTCTTGGTAAGCTTTGTGAGCCCTGCCTCATACCCCGCTCACTGTATCATCCGGTATTATGCGTCACGCAGAGCTGTCTCACTCTGTGTCCCTTTAATGCCCATCATTCGATAGGAGTGTGTAAACCAGACATGCAGGGTCTTACTCACGCGCTGAGAGCAAGTGCAACTTTACTCCTTGCCCTCAGGCTTTGAAGCCATATCTTTCACTTTGTTCAGCTCCAACCAGGAAACACAAAAGCAGTTGCAGTTGTGTTTCTGACTACCTTTTAGCTCTGGTCTCCTCTGACTTTTCAGCTGCTGAATGCTAAACTGTGTTAACCAGCAAATCGATAATAGTGCAATTGAGGTTAATTCATGCCCTGTTTTACGACCAACACAACCGTTTCCTAAATTTGCAGCCCTCATGGAAGCAGGATATCAACACATCCAAGTAATGGTCACGAGGGTTAACTTTGGTTAGGTTTATACAACAAAAGTGCCCATGTACTGCCCAGAAGGAGTTATGTAGATTATATATAACTTGGTGTAGAAAGTGGCATATCTAAACTCAGAAGTTTAATTGGTCACCCTGTATTTTGACCCCTCCACCACCCGTCCTATTCGTCCAAAGTGGACTTTGTTGTTCTTTATACTTCATATCCTCACTTCTGTGTTGATTTCTAATTAATACTGCCTAACAAACATAAACATGGGCTATAATAAGCTGCTATACCAAATGGTAAATGGACTGCACTTATATAGCGCTTTTCTAGTCTTTGCGACCACTCAAAGCGCTTTTACACTACAGACTGCGTTCATTCACCCTGTCACACACACATTCAAACTGGTGGCCGAGGCTACCCTACACGGTGCCACCTGCCACCACCAGGAATACAATCAAACACCGATGAACGCAGCATCGGGAGCAATTTGGGGTTCAGAATCTTGCCCACGGATACTTCGACATGTAGGCTGCCATGGTCAGGGATCGAACCACCAACCTTCTGATCGGTGGGTGACCGCTCTACCAACACATGGTGTAATTTTTTGGTGGGGAAAGTCTTGAAAAAAACAAATTAAGCTTCGAGGTGTAGGCAG
>CAFUXE010000630.1:554587-577007 GCA_903364295.1 Serranus cabrilla | reverse complement strand
ACCAGGAAACAAAGCCAGACCAGCTGTCCCCTTATTTCCACATTTCACACTAAGCTAAATTAGCAAAATATTCTTTTAAAGTACACATTTTAAAAACTGCCTTACCAAAGTATATTTATCAATGTGGCACTTCTTTCCAGATTTACAGTAATAAACTACAACTGGAAAGGAAAAAGACGTTCCAGGTAGAGGAGGCTGCCAGGAGCCCAAACCTGGAATACCCATCTACAGAGTAATTTTGGAGAGCAGTAGTTCCTGGTGGCCTCAGTAATAACAGAGAGAAGTCAGTAATCTCCTGATGGCTTAAGAAGAGAGGAAACACCCTGCTGCATTGCGGCAGTGCCAACTGTACCTCACAGCAGTGGCTAAACCAACTGTGCTTTGGACTATTACATACATGGGAGTGACAGAAATACATCAAACCAAGATGTGAAAAAGCACCAATAACAATAACCCTGTTGTATTACTGAATATTGGGCAATCCTCAATTTAGCCGTGATAGACACGCTTGTGGCACGCTAGGAGCCAGTATGAAAGAGCCAAGTCCCCAAAAAGCATGACTCACTCTCTGCACACTACTGTACGCCTATAAAATTCCCCCCTTTCACACACTTATGCATTCATTAATTGAGTGTCCACATTGTCCGCAAATGGAAAACATGCCCTCATCGATCTTATTTGGTTATGTTAGATAGTCAAACAGGATTAGAAATAGTAATTATTTCTGCATTGAGTGGTGAAGTCACTTCAGGGAATGCTAGGGGAATTTGGAATGAGAAAACTTTTCCCAAAAATGAAACAAATGATATGGCTATGTATTGTAAGTCATAATGCTATTTTATGTTCTGGCGCAACTATATTACAGATGGAATCCAGTTAATTAATAGGTAATATCTGGCTGTATCTAACATTTTTAGCACCTAAAGAATGCTTTTCTCTTTAATCCTTTGGTGTCTTCCTCCTCCTCCGGCCTACTCTGCCTGTTCTTTCATGCTCCCCCACATTCCCAAAGCGAACTGCATCCAGGAAATCTAGCAGGGATATAAGCTTACATGCAATATCCTCAGTCTAAGAAGATTTATCGCTAGCTTGAGGCTACGCTGGATCTTCAAAACTGTCCCACAACTGTAAATTCGACTTTCATTTCAGCAGCGAGATGTTATGAAAACGCAGGAATGTGTGCACAGAGGACTGCTAGAGTGGAATTTTTGCTGGGAATTTCCCACTAGTGCGTTTGCACATGCGCACACAGTGTACACATGCGGCCTAGGTGGAGCGCCTGTAGTCTCTGAGTGAACATAAACAAGTCTGACTGTCTCAGGTGCACATGTCCTTCTCAAGAAGTAAATAACAAGTTTGTGCCAAGTTAGACATGCCAAATATGTGTCTGTTGTTTGTATGAGCTATTTAAATCAATTATGAATCATTAGTAGCAGGCCAAGAGCACATGCTGTTCTCTAAATTTAACAATAAGCTGCTCAGACACCTTCATACCTCTCTTCTGAAGTTTTTTTTAACCTGGCGGGTAGGCCCATTATTCTTATTACCGTACAACTGTATTATTATCACTCTATTATTATTTGGTTGTTATTTGGTGTCAATCTGTAGCTTCCCGGTACTTCCATGAGTCCTTCATGTTAAATGGATGCAAAGCAATAAACTCAGCACTTCAGGTCAGCTGAGTTCAGGGACAAACGTTTTTGATAACAGCAGACATGGCGGCAGTGAAGCAGGAAATAATCATGTACTTCCTGAGGCAGGAGGGGCTGTGAGGACAGTAAATACAACACGTGGATAGTTTTTGCACCAATATATCCTCAAAATGTTTTTGCTTGAACTATTTGCTATACTGTCAAGTTTGTGAGTCTCAGATATTGACACTGAATAATTGCAAAATATGGTCAGAAGGCAGCGTTCACATGGCATCAAACGTATGTTTTGCTGTGGACAGGAATGTGGATAAAAAAAATTATTATTAGTTAAAGTGTATGGTATATTTAGAATATTTGCACCACTTTACTTTACCTTTAAACAGTCTGTTCTGACAGAGAACCATCTGTTAAATCCCTCTATTCAAAGCCACCAGACTCCTTTGACCAAAACAGCAATTTTACCTCACAGAACACACATGACGCTGGTCCACCGCTGCCTGGGTCAGTTAGTTTGTTTTGGGGTTTGAAAAACCCGGAAAAGTACGCAAATTCACCTTTTAATTACATAAAGAGGCAACGTGCATTAAAAAGCACACATATGTTGGAAGACTGCTGTATTTGGGGAAGAAGTTTTGAAGAAACGAAAATGAAGCTTTAACGACGTGCAAAGCCTGCAGCACCGTACGTTAAGAGTGCAGTTTTGCAGAAGTGGCAGACTGCTGCTGACCTCCAGTAGCACTGTTCCTTAGAGGCTGCATCTCTCCCTTCTGAAATCCCCCAAACTTTCCCTCCGCCAAATCTTTCCTCCCAGCCGCCAAGATAATGGTCTTTTCAGGCCTCCCATGATACACACTCCGCTGTGGATCCGCCGCAGCTGGTGAACTGGCTGCCTGGTGAGTAGCAGTTAACACCGGCCATGTGTTCTACCTAATTGCTTTTCCAGGGTAGAGCAGAGGGCAGTGTTATAAAGACGAGACACGGAGGGCTCGGAGGATGGAAGGGGAGGCGTGCGGGGAAGCTGGCCCAGATGTGTGCAGTAGCAGTCGGCCAGGCGCACATCTGCAAACGTTTGAACTTACTGGGGGAATTCCTCTCTCACTGCACGTCTCTATATATTTTGTCCCGCTGAATCCTCAACTCGGGACAATGAGTTGCTTGACTGCCTCCCTTCTGTTCTTCCTCTCATATTTCCCTCTGTGTGTCATGAACTGTTTCCCCCACAGACAGACAAACAGACTGGTCCAGAAGGCGTGGGATCCTTTGTGTTGAGGAAATTTAAAGGGAAGATAAAAGTCACTCTGTAAATATACAGTGCTGCGTATGAGGCACAGACATAACAAGTACTTAACTACGAGGCCGTATTTGGTATCACGGGCTTTGAACGCACCTCACCGCACATGTCCTCCCTGTGACAAAGACAAAGATGCAGCCACAAGTGCTTTATCAAAGCAGGGCACAGGAGACAGGCTCCTGCTCACCTAAAAAGCCTCCAAAAATGTAAATAGCAATTTAATTTTTACAGTGCTGGTAAGTGGGTTAAATTTAACAAAAGGGCTAAAAATATCTATTGTTTTGCTGCTGCGTGGGTTGGCCAGAGCACAACAAAAGCAGGGAGTTTCCTCTCCTGAAGGAAGTGGGGAGTTTTCCTCGCATTAAGGTTTCAAGGTTCGGAGACGAGACGCTGTGATCGGCGTGTGCTGAGATGCACTTTGACCTCTTCTGTGACACAGCGTTCTGCACACTCTGGGACTGGTGCATTGTGGTATGTAAAGCATCAAAAGCATTAAGTAACAGGATTATATAAATACAAAATATCAGTAACTGTATCCCATTACAGTTAAAGTTTAAATTGGGGGTATTATAACAGTGACTGTCTTTAAAATGGATTACTTGAAGGCAATACTATATTACTCCACTTCCACTTGTTTGTTTGTCTGTTTGTCAGCAGGATTGTGGAAAAACTACAGGCCCGATATTCACGAAACTTGGTGGTACATTATAGCATGGACCAAGGAAGAAGCCATTAGATTTCAGAGCGACAGGGCTGATAAGATTTTTCTTTTTTTGTGCTTTTGTTAACACTGAAGGATAAAGGTGTGGGCCAGGGAAGAAGGGTGCCTTTGGGTGTCTTTGTTTTGTTTTGTTTTTATTTTGTTTTCTATAATTAACATGAGACACGCATTTCTCATTAACAGATTTTTTTTTAACCCTCCCAACACTGTCTATTATGTGATGTACGTGTATATTTATGCAGGTGATGTCTTCCTATTGTCCTCTTACATGGGCTGTGATTATGACATCACCACTCCCTTAACACTCATATATTTGACCTTTGCCTCTGATGCTCCTTTCTGCAGGTTGTAGGTGACCGGACACACCCCGTGTTGTCATATTCAGTAAATTGGATGGAGTGAAGAAAGGTCATTTTAATACAAATATAGACACATGCTATTTAAACGTGTCGTCTTTTTACAGCCAACAGCTGAGTCAAGTGCTTCCTTTGGATAACAGACAGACAGAAAGCTACACTATAAATACCAGGGTTTATGTTCTCCTTTCAAGATTAGTCCAACTGTCTAACTATAGAAATGAAAAGTCTTTAAGTTTCAGATGGCTTTTTGTGTTGTGTGTTCCACATTAGTTGAAGCTCAGTCGTTTATCACATATATGGGACCGATTATTCACCATCTGTCTGGTTTATTGGCCCATTTTGCTCCTGGTGTTAGCATTATGTCTGCATTGTGTTTAAAGCTGCACTAAAGTATATTTTTTGTATTAAAATGGGTCTGATGATGATGAAAATGTGAAAGGGCTTGTTTTTAGTGATGTAACTACAGAGAATTATTACCCAACTGTGCAGTTCCCCTCAGCTCTGTGGACTGTTTTGGTTTTCAGCCACTGTCTGGCCGCTATAATTAACATAACTTCCAGACACATTAGGAAACTGTTTTCAGCAATAAACCTTTAATAATTCCTTGTCTAGTACCTGCCCAGCACCAAACAGGAGAGGGATTAGAGCCAGTCTATGCAGTAGTGATCAGCAGTAGCTGTAGACTAGAGATCCATGGATTCACCCGATTCTGTCAATCATGACCCCCAGAAGTGTGATAGGAGCTACCCTTAAATGTCAGAAACCAGCTTTGGTAAAATATATTCAGAGTGGATCTTAGTTTGGCCCATATCGCTTCTGCTAACATGGAGGGGGCGGGATTTATGAACTTTTACTGCAGCCTGCCACCAGGGGGCGACAAGATCAGGGATAGACGATAAATTCAGAGGCAAAAGTGCAGTTTTGGTGGTGCAAATGCAAACTTATGTAATGACAATACAGAAAATGCAATTTATGTAATGTTCAATGATGTAAACTAATATATTGTTATTTATTCAAACTTTTTTGGGGTGCACCCCAATGAGGCATTGTCATCTTGAGCGGGCAGCCTGTGTTCAAATCCGTATCAGAGCCCTTTCCCGTCTGTCTCCCCCCTTCACTCTATCTACTACTACTATCAATAAAGCTGAAAAATGGCCAAAATATATTTAAAAGAAAAACCCACAGTGCAATCCTGATATGAATTAGCATATCTAAAGGCTTTGATGCCTTTAATTTAATGATCTGATGCTGGAAAAAACATATTCAAGCAGTATCAAAAATGAACAGATTTTCCTAAGTGAGATGCAAAAAATAAATAAGCTGATGTAAAGCATGTGAACACTCTGAGGCTGTTGGTGTCTTTGAATTATTAAAATAAACCATTTGAAAAGGGACAGCCCGCAGAACTGGACTCTCTGTTCTAACATTTTTGTAAGCAACAACAGATATCCACACGCTGAGCTGTTTGTCGTTGACCCCGAGGGGTGCTGACATATTTACTGCTTCCTTGTTTCAAACCCCTTGTTCGCTGCGCTCGCTGTATATGAGATCTAAGTGACACTGTGGGGAGGGGGGCTGCTGCTCCGTTCAGAGGAAAGTACCTAAAGTATACTTTTGGACCTCCGTGTCCTTTACAGCACCACCATGCTCCACCCATGCAGCGCATTATTCTGCAGAGGATGTTTCACTACCGTTTTGCTCTGACCAACAGTTACATAAGGCCATTCTGAAAAAAAAACAGAGCAGGTCTCCACCCTGCAAAACAAAACACCCGCTGACCAGTCAAGGTTTCTCAAACAAAGTCAAAAGGCCAAAATAATCAGACTCACTGATTCTTGTTCCAAGTGAAAATGACTTTTATATTGTACTGTACACTGTACCACCATGCTTCTTTTGTTAGGTTTTTTTTTTAAGCTTTTGCAAATTTGTAAAAAATAAAGAAAAATGTGTTAAGACTGGTTTGTAGTCTTTTATTTTAGTTTGTTTTGGTCATTTTTGTTGCATCTCATTTTGCATAATCCATCCATGATGCTTACAAGCCAACTACTCATCACCTTCTGACTAGTCTCAGTCAATCAGACATTACTGGGCCATCCCTCTGAACCAACCTCTATTTTTTAAAATAATTTCATTTTTATATATATTGACTACCGGAAGCTCTTGAAAATGTATATAATAATATATGCAGGTACAATATCTACAGATGCAGCCACCTGGAAATCCCCGTCACAACCAAAGGCCTTTCAGCTGCCAGACACTTCCCAGTCAAATCCAAGCCACTGGGAGTCTCCCTCCATAGATTCCCCTCCAAACAAGCCCATTCATTCAATTGCACAGTGTCACCATGAGATGGCGATTCCTTCATAAAAACACCTAAAGCCCTGACTAGTATATTGGTTTTCGATTTAGATTCAGTCAGTCGATCAAAACAAATCAGGCCACTTCCGCACTGGGACTTTTCACAAATTGCGAACGCTCATTAATTGTGACTTGTGTCCAAATGAGAAGAAAGTTAAAGATTGTGATCAAGGACTGTGTCCACTGGTTCATGGCTGACAGGCGCTTGAGTCATAATGCTCGACAATCACAGAGAAAACACTGATAAGGACGAGATGCTGTCAGGGGACTGAACTGACTCATACATTCCATTTGCTGACATGTTTTTCTGCAAGGAAATGTAAACATTTTCTGCAGATGGACGCACTTCTACGTCAAAATAACGTGCGTAAAGGTGAAGTATGCAGGATTTGAGAAATGGATAAAGTTTTGGAGGCGGAGCCTGGTTAATTCCTAGAGACGTCCACTGGCTCTGCTAACTCGAATAAGACTAAAATGATTTAATGGTTTGGCTCTTCTAGACTTTCCAAATGTTATCAGACTGAATGTGCCAAGTTTTAACAGTGAAGCAGGTCATTTTGCGAGGATTGTGATTCTACATGCCAATTTACAGATGTCTCTTTCCCAATGTAAGTCTATGGGAAAAGGTTTTTAGGCCCCACAGCATCATATGACATTGTAATTCTGTATTTTGGCCACTACAACATTTAGCTTCAAAGCCCAGAGCATTCCCTGGGAGATTGCTTATGATCAACTAAAGTGTGGCTATGTCTGTATCTGCAGAGATCCTGCACTCTGCCTATTTTTACTCTTTTCATTTAGGAGTGTTCGGGACACTTCTGGACGTCACCGAAGAACCGTAAATATAGCAAAGCGACACCCCGAGCAGACATCGCTTGTTCCAAAATGACACTAAATCTGGTGTGTGCTTTCACTTTTGTTGACGTTGTGTTTACAAACATTAAGTAAGTCCTGCATAGTGTGCCTTTAAATTCAATCAAACTTATATACAAAGTAAAGAAAGAAAGTTAAGAAAAGCACACACGATATATCATCCAAAGCAGGGTTTTGTTTTGCAGTGCTAGAGGAGAATGGGTGGATTGGAAAACCTTGCAAAGTGCATATGAACTTGAGGCCTATGAGCCAGAGTTAGCTGGTAGCTAGTGTTAACCCAAAACCCTAAAATCCTCCTTTTTCATCTTCATTTAATTCTGCTTTTTATTCTAAATCAATGCCTGTGCAGCTGGTACAGTGTTGGTGGTGCAGGTCATATTGTCTCAGCGTTGTTTTAGCCACCTGTACTAGCAAACTTGCAGCCTAGATAGGAGGCAGCTAGTGCCAGGGACTTTCCACAACCCAGTGTGTGTACATGTGCGTGTGTGTGTGTAAAGTACTTCTTTGACAGTCAAGTGCATGTTTCTGCATTTGGGTGTGTGCATGCAGACAGACTAGCGTAGCGAGAAAAACATGCAGAGGAGCTTTTGCAGTAATAACAGAGAGCAAAATCCTGCACATAGGAGGTTTTCTATGCATGTAAAAATAATATGTCTATGTGTGCTCAAGTGAAAGTTAGTATAGAATGTATTTCTACTTATACTGATATTGCAAACTGTGGATGCAATAATGCAACAGTGGATACTGTTTAAATGAGGATCTTTATGCTCCACAGAAAAGCAACCTGCAAACTACCATCAGTCATAACACTAAAGTGACTTTGCTTGTCAATCCAGACTGACAGTTGGTCCTGTGTGGACGACTGAAGCTGCAGAAATGAAAAAGTAAATAAATGACTTGACAAATGTACCAAAAAATTAAGGTAGACATTAATTAATAGATCTCTGTTTTGACTGGATTCTTTACGTATTTACCTCGACCAGTTAATTCACTTTCCTATTTAATTTTCCATTATTAAAACATTCTTTTTAAATGTATTATTTACTCTGATGTTTAAGTAAAAGGCAAATATTTGACCACACTATACACTTTGAATGACAGCCACCTCATTTGCATAATGAAGAAGAAAAAGAGAAAATAATACAGACAAAAAATATTTGGGGAATTAATAGGGGGGAAATGCAAAGGCAAAATAATACGGAAATTAAATAATTAATTAAAAATAAAAAAAAGAGTAGAAAAAAATTGGAAAAGAAAATGCAAAAATGAAAGTGTAACTTTTTATTTATTAATTTACAAGCTTTTAAAAAACAAATCTATTTCTTTTCTGTCCTCCGCAGGCCTGGAGCGTTTGCCTCAGTGTAACCCGTCTCTCTGCGTTTTAAAGCTCGAGCCCACGGAGGAAGTAAAGGCGAAGGGGGTGAGACAGGAGACCAAGCAGAGCTGGAAATCCCCTTCCCTCAGCAGGCCTGCAGACACACAGGGCCCCGCTGAGGCCCACATCAAAGGGGCTGCTGCTGTTCTCATCACCCTCCCACCTTCTGTCTTTCTATATGTCTCACTGTCCTTCTGTGTCTTTACACCCTCACCTCTGTCTCTGTTTCCATTTATATACATGTGTCTCCTACCGCCGAGGAGCGCTGCACTGATGTTTGAAATCTACAGCTCAAGGAAATGGCTTTGCAGAGGAGTCATTAACCTACCTGGGTAATTTTGTGTAATTAGCCAGTCAGGTATTCTGGTCTGCAGGGTGTTCAGCACAAACTGTACTAAAGCAAAGTATTTAATGAAGCCAACAAGAGACTAACCTGCATGTGCGACCTTATTAATAACAAAGCTGTAAGACAGTGCACACATGGCACTCAGGTGTTGTGTAATATATTTTTAGGGCGTGCGGTTAGACTAGATACCACCTTTGAGTAAATCAGAAGTGAAAATGCTGGCTGAACTGGTCTCCCCAGAACACTGAGCACCTCCTGTCCCCACCCCCACCACTCAGAGCCCACAGAAATGTCAGGTATGTTTGAATAGCTCGAGGCCAGCGCGTGGTGGACATGCAGGCGGGGGACTGGCACATGGACGTTTGGGACTGACCCCCTTCACGCACATGCGGGCACAGAAGCTCGTGCATTTGTGCTGCACCAGTAAACACTAAGTCACAAGGAATGGCTTTGTGAATTCTCAACTCTGGATTTTCCCTCTTAATCACTGATTGCCTGATGACTGCTGCGTGTCTCATGTCTCCCAGCTGAAGCTGCTCAGATGGATTAAGTCAGTTTCCTCTCTGCTGCAGCGCTGCACAGGCTGTTGGTTATATAAAGCAACGACTGACACTCAGTTTTTAATGCATCATTAGAGTCCAAATCTAACAAAAAAAGAGAAGCATGCATTTATTTTATACTGTTGTAAATCTATCTTTGTTTTACTATTTTATCAAGACTTTTTAAACATAATGTCATTTTCTTTCACCCTGACAAATATATTTCACTGCAATGTTCCCTAAAATAATCCTACAAACTTACTTTAAAATGTGTTTATTTACATACATGGTTTGAACTTGAATAGTGTTGCTGGCCTGCAGTAACCCCAGTAGGTCTCCACTGTTAAATACATTGCTACCCTCTAGTGGACTGACGAGGAACAGCAGACATTTTCCAGTTTGATACCAGAAGTGTGTCTTTATGTGCACACAACTGGGAAGGAAGTTTATATGTTAATAATGGGGAAAGGAGGTGACAACCCACCTATGAATTATTGTATAAGAATAGATTTCCAAGAAAAAGTCCATTTGATGAGTGTAAAATCTGATTCCTTCACTTGCCCTTCAACATCTTTTCACATAATGTGCCTTTGTGGTCATTGTTGGTGGCGGCTGATCAACCATTAACGCCTGTATTACCCTTGTATTGAATTATTTTTTTAAATGTTTGTGTTTGAAAACACACTCGCCTCAAACAGCCCGACCAAAATCCACTGAGTGTAAACTGATACCTGCAGAGTCTGCAGTGTATGCAATCATTGCACAACACAAGAATCCTCTCTGAGCCTTTAAGTATGTACATAATTGACTCAAATGCATTTAAGGAAATGCCAGAAGCTTTTTTTTTCAATCTGTCTTTTTCAATTACAGCACATTTGGAAGAGCACTGACTTTACCTCGCCTTGAGGCTCACATCTCAATTGATACTGAGAAACTCCTACCAAAGGAACGTGCCTGTAATATTTCAGATTGTGTGTTTTTCACATCCTGTACAGCAGCATAAAGAATAATCAGCAGTGTTTTGTGACTGTATGTGTTGAGGCTGTCAGTGGATGCCGTTGTCTGTCAGACTGAGTGTTGTGTGTGGCTGCCTTGTGTGGCCTGGCTGAAGCACACACTGACTTCACTATATGACCGCTAGAGATGAGCTGCATCATCATGACAGCACCATAGCGACGTGGTGCCACATGTAATCAGCCACTAAATGGAGCATCATCCTGCGCTTTCATTTGGACTTTGCATTCACTAGTTTGAGAGATACCGAGAGACCAAATATATCATTTCCCACACTGTCTAATGAGCGGGTAGACAGCGGAGGCTTTCTTTATCATACCAAAAGGGAAACTTGGCATTCCAGTCATGCTCTGTAAAATCACTGCCAAACAGCCTGTCATTAACTACTGAAATACTGGCAAACTTGGTTTTTTTGTGCAATTTTTTTTTTTTTAAATATTGTGAAAATAAGTATTATCGCTTTGGAGACATGAGATTTTTTTATCTTTTGGAAAATTATAAATTATAATTTTGAGAAAACAATCTTAGAATTGTTTCTAATTCAATGTTGGTACAGTAATAACAAAATATAACAAAATACAAAAATCTCCACATTATGATGTGATTTTTTGATTAAATAATTCTGTATCAAATTCCACCTGCTAACTTATTCCAGCGTGTTCCACTGCACTGTGGGTGAAAAAAAAGGAATAAGCAGCTATAACTGGTATGTCGAATGTGAGCATGGCATGCATGCATGTGGCTGTGGAGGTCGTTCCGGACCACAGAAACCCACTCTGACCTGAGAAAGGACACATTGTGCAGCGAGTGGACAGGGTCTCTGACCTCAGAGCAGTCTGCGGTCAGAACAACACAGTCTCTTTGTCAGCAGTCACAAAGACAATCCGTCACATCACGCACACCGTAGCACTACTATGAGTCTTTCAACGAGCAAACAAGACAGCAGAACTGCCAACAGTGACTCGTGATAAATAATAAAGATTTTCCTGCTCATGCCCATATTGACAAAAAAGTAAGACAATTACTATGATTTTATTAACATTTCATTACAGTGTTTCTAAATCAATAGAAAATATGATTAAATTAAGTGCCGTCAGTTCAGTAGAATACATAAATATTAAAAAACTGTACTAAAAACAGTTAAAAATGTAAGTTTGCATGTCTTTATACAGACTTAGAGTAACAATGCTCCCTGCCATTATCAAAGGCTTACACACCAAATCCACTATGCTAATGCACATGGTAGATCAGGCAGATAATCAGAGCAACACAGAACATCTAAACCCGTTTTCCGTGGTCGATAGATGACTGAATAACAAAGGCTAAATCTGCTCAGTGCTTCCACACGGACATTGAGTGCAATACAAGCTGAATAAGCAATAATACAAAAAACACGGAGAGCAAATTAACATGTGAGCGAGTGTTAGAATGGCCAGCTCTTTGGTGCAGCCAGGTGTATCGAGAATGCACCAGTTTGACCAGATCTGGACAAAAACAGCTGTTCTTCATGCATCAGCAAGGCTGTAATACCTCTTCAATACTTGAAATGATTTTTAATGATATGCTTTGTCCAGATCTGTCACTGACTTGGCTGTATTGGTGATTTAGGCACAGTGTCCGGTCGATCAGAGGCACAGGGGAGCAACATATGGAACCTTCACTCCACAGCAGACGTTCAAATTTGGGAGGCTGCTGTAGCAACTGATAATGCAAGGGACCGCTACTGGATAATGTAACAACTAACCAGTATAAAACTGTTGTGTTCAACCAGACTGTATGTGAAGATGGACGATGTGTCTCTACTTCCTCCCACTGTACAAAAATGAAGCCAAAAAATCCTGGACAGGGAGCTGCCATACATCCACAACATGGACACAGTACAGCAGCCAGCCACCAGGGGGCCATCAAGCTGTTTGGCTTCACTTTTGGGGAACCGTGACGTTGTCCATCTTTAAATGCAGCCTATGTTCTAAACCAGATAACAATGTAAACAAAACTGCATTGGCAGATGAGTTGGCACATATTTTAACTTTTCTGACTCACATTGCATGTTTGTTTTAACATACACTTAACTCAATAGGCATTTTCGGACCAGAGGAACTACATTTTTTTTTAGAATAATTAAACCATTGTTGTTTTTATGTCCCAGTGGGCAGTTACTCGTATGCCCCTTTTACATTAACGCAGACCTAGTTCTAGTTCTAGATGTTGGTACGCATGCTGGTTGAACTTTCTTAGAACCTGTTTGCTTTCCCACAGCCATGTCATGACATCACTGTCTGTTTATGTCTCCGCTTTCCCAGAAACACTAGGGCCGACTTCAAGCATAATAACAACAATGGCCGACTGCATCGTCTTTCTACAAATGTTGCACCTGGCTTTGCGAGCCTACATTGGCATCCAAACACCATTGCTTTGATTTTTCGTCCATAGTGAAGCTCAGAGTTTTTGTTGGTCTTGTGGTTCATGATAATCCCGCCCCCAGCCCCTGATGTAAGTGGTTCGCCGTTCAAGACCAGCAAAGAGTTGGAGCTGCTCTGGAAGCAGTTTTCCTGGCACAGAGCCGGACCTCTGGCCGTCAAAATGCAAAGAACTGGTTCAAGATTAGGCACAGGCTCTGAACCGGCTCTCGAACAGAAAGGGCTATTAGGGAGTCCCCAGAACTGTTGGTCTGATAATGCCGAATGTATCCAAAGATCCAAATATGTTGCTTCATTATCCAGCGGTTGCTTTATCAATTGCTACACTGTTGCAAAGAGACACTTAGTAGTCAGCAGAATCACTCCACCACTACTGTCCTCGCCAAACAACCACAATACAGCAGCACTGCCCATCTAAAGCCGTGTCGTACACAAACCAAACGGTGCTTGGTGAAACAAGACAGTGTTCCTTCTTTAACAAACACACAGACATTAAAGCGCAAACGTCCATTTCTAGAGTTAGTTAGGTTGCTGTGACGATAGCAGGGACTCTAATGGTGTTTGAAGATGCCGGATTTTCATTCTCGATCTGATAGGTCACCTCAGGGTGAACCACGGCCACATCTGGCGGGTCTGCCATGGTGATTGGTTCGTCCTCCTCTTCAGGAGATTGCAGCTGGTCAAAGGATCGTTCTGCTTCTTCAGACAGGCGGGTTTCCTCTTTCTCTTCCTCCCTCTGGAGAAAACACCATGAATTACATAAGATGTTCAACAAAATTACAGAGACATGGATTTAAAATTACAGAGCCTCTGTGTAACATACCTCTTTCTTCATCCTGTAGTATTCATCAATAGCGTACTGATATTTGGCTGATGTTATCCCGAAGAGGGAGGCCATCCTCTCCCCCAGGTAATCACATGCTGAAAAAAGGATAGATTTAATCTGCAGATGATGAAATACAGGTCTAAGGCAAACATCCTCAACTAATGACGCGGGACCCTGTTTGGACTGATCAATAGCTATGATTCTTTCCATTATGAATGAGGCAATATTTCTGTAAAATTAAAAGAAAAAAACAACAACTGAGTACCACTTAATCTTTGTGATTCGTTACACATTCTTGGGAAATCTACAGGGAGCCTTGATAACTCCATGTAGATATGAGTTTAAACACATTAACAGTATATTTGTGTGATTTAAACAGCTGTCTATGCAAATTCAGACAAAACATGATCAAACACGACAAAAATAGACCTAAATCGGAAAGAAACGTGTGGATTAATCCATATCGTACAATGGAGGCATATCTGTTTCGTGGCACGTGCAAGTGAAAAAAACTTTGATCAGTATCAGTCAACTCGCCTTCTGGTATCCGTCATGCAACATGTGGCTTGATCTCCTGGTCTCCATAGAAAATGAACGGGATCAGTCAACTTCACACGGTGTATCTTTTCCTTTGCAACAATCTTAGGACTCGCATGCTGCCTTGCCAAGTGAAGCAGCGGAAACAAGTAGAGCAGCAATAACTATCCAACCTAGTCTGACTGCCTCGAATAATTTAAACATGTTACTTTGTTTAAACTTGACTGGTATTGGCCTTGTTAACAACATCAGTAATCTAAAATGAGCATGTCAAAAAAAAAGTGGTAATCCATAGATAATCAGAAAATGTATTTATTTTACATAGTAACATTTTGGTGTTTTTCATTTTCCAAGATTGAGTGATTTTTTAAAACAGTTAAAGCTTGAATATGATTTTCTATCCGACTGATTTGGTGCATTTAATATACATGTAAATTTAGCTAATTAGCAGTCTGTGCAATTAACATAATCACCATTCATTAGACTGAAACCAGTGTGGGCACACAGTTGTGTAAAAAAATGTTTCTTCTATTTAAGACATAATTACCATGGTAGGCAAAATTATCTTTCTGAATTATAAAAAATGCCTCTAATGTTTTTTATTACTTGTCAATCTATTGTGAACACTCATTTTGTCCCTGTTGGAGTGAGGGGATTGAAGTGTTGATCTGATGCATGCTCAATGTCCATCTCTACAACTTGATGGACACTGGGCATGCATAATACACACCGAGCATGCATAATGATGTAAACACACCTGAGACGGTGGATGTGGCAGCCCTCCACATGTGAAACCAGAAGTACGGACCCCAGGTCAACTTGGACTGCAACATAGAAACGTACAGTCAAGAGGACACTTATATCTCCTCTTGCTCCTTATTCAAATCACTTACAGTAAACACTAATTCCTTGTCGCTCTCACACACACACACATTCCCCTTGTCCTCATTTAGCTCTTTTGTACCCACACACAAGAATTCCCCGTCCCTCCACCGTTCCTCACCCTCACCGCATCGACCGGGGAGGACAGCAGGTCTTTCCTCTCTGGCTCCTTGTCCTCTCCCTCCTCCTCGTCGGTGCTGTACTCCTCCATGGTCTCCCCGCTGGAGAAATGGATGATCCTGCGAGGAACCTTCTCCCTCTGCTGCTGCTCCTCTCTCTTTTCCAGCTCCTCCAGCTCCACACTCTCGAAGCCTCTGCCTGGGTTCCTGCTCTGTGTGTGGGGAGGCATCCAGGAACCACAAAGACAGACAGTGTGGGTTATTATGGGACTGTTTTATAAGGAGGGTCAGTTAGGCAATGCAGATTCAAGGAGGGATACAAGCTCTGCTGTGTCCAAATATGTCTGTATCTACTTAAAATATAATAAAAAAAAGAATCTATTTTTAGTGTGAAATCATGAGCAACCAGACCGACATGACACAGCTGACAAGTGACAACAAGCTGCAGGCACAGGGCGACATCATCATTAGCCTCATTCAGTAAACAAAACGCTAAAGAAAAAAATGTGCTGATGAAGGAGAAAGCTGTGTACCGACCTGCTCCACGTCCATGCTCTGTCCTATCGACACATTAACGTTAGTGAGATACAGCGATATATCGGCCATTGTCGCCGTCTTCTTTGTATCTCTGGATGCTGCGCCCACAACAGCTCTCCTCCGCACGGCACACCCGGAAGTGCTGAGCACCCCCCTCAGATCCCCCCGTACGTAACGTCCATGGGAATACATTGAATTGTAGCAGCAGTAATTACAGCGGTAATACAGATATAATTGAACGGAAAACGCCGTGTTTTAAATTTTATTTTAAAATGTAGTATTTGAATGTGTTAATTCCATACACAAATAGGCGTCACAAACTAAAAATAATTGTTCAAAAAATTAACACTTCCTGGATTATTTCATGATTTTTAATGTTTTCTCCGCTCTATGTGAAGCACTTGAAACCTGTACTTTCTCTGTTGTAAAGTCATTTTTGCTGCATTTTATATATGAAAGGTGATGTTAAAGTTTATATTATTATAATTAAATTAATAGTATCGAAAAGTAAAGTGCGTAGTTTACATACTTTAGTGTAGGCTATAACCCCGTTTTTAAGGGTAGGCCTACTGTGTGATGGGATTTATTTACATACAATCTTAATGTGAAAAATATAGTAGTGTTCAGTTAGCTATCTCCATCGGAGCTCAATTGTACTGTAAGTTCATATTAAAAATATTTTCAGGATGGATAATTGTGGGGAACATCAAATTCATTGAATCAAAATTACTTTATTTATCCCCGAGCGGAAATTAATTATCAACAGAGAACGATAAACACATATACACACCCACATATATACGTACATACTGCCACTAAATGTTTAATTACTCACCACTGTTTGCAGCACTTTTAAAGCAAATATCTAACTTACTACAATTTTTATGCAATTTTGAACGACATTAAATTAAAAAAAGATCAAAACACAAAATACTGTGAGAAAATATATGGACGGTTAATTGATAGATGAGGCACACACAAAATAATTGAAATCAATATTGTATTAATTGTGAGTTATGAAAATGTTTTCTTTCTGTAATATTAGAAACATCAGTCAGTCATGGACAAAAACCTGGTGCCGGCTGTTAAAATCTTTACTTTGCTGGAGAAAAAATACCCTTAAACTTCCAGTGACTACTACAGGAAAACAAATTATAAATATTTTAACTGCTGCTCATATCCATGGCTTTTTAAGACCTGCTTGGGCTCTTTTCTACTCATATCACCTACAAATGAGTTGTTTCTAGAACATTTGGTGAAAGGCCAGTTTAACGAAGGAAGAATGATCAGTAATATTTACATTAAGCTTGTGAGTCACTGTAACATACAAAGAACAAAAGGTACTGCGAAAAATTTTAAATGTTTGTATGTTACAAAAGAAAACATGGATTGTTTTATATGTTAATACTGCCACAATAAAGCTCCATAATGAATATATATTGAAAAATGAAGCCTAATGTGCAGATTATTTTTCC
Source organism: Serranus cabrilla (assembly GCA_903364295.1). Lineage (NCBI taxonomy): Eukaryota > Metazoa > Chordata > Actinopteri > Perciformes > Serranidae > Serranus > Serranus cabrilla. The sequence goes on along the minus strand of CAFUXE010000630.1, from coordinate 559,683 downwards.
ATGACTGCTTCATTTCATCTAAAGTAATGTTAGCTTGAATGTTATGTTCTAATAATTAAGCTATTTATATTATCAGATAATATAAAAATAACTTACAAACCTTTGAAGAGTCATTGGTGACTCATCACTATAACGTTAATCATGTTATTGAAGCTAATTGAAAACGTAGGCTTTTTAAAAGATATATATTTCCTGTTTGGTTGGAAGTCACTCTCTACACTGCATCATAATGGGCCCTGTGTTGTCTTGTGGTGTTTTTGTTGTAATTGTTATTTACTATTTTATTGCCATCATGATATAGGCCTATAGTTAGATCTAGATCTTTTAATACTTTACTAGGACATTGTTAATGGCATAAGTAAAACCTGTGAATGGCTGCCATGAAAAATGACTCTTTTCCAGACAAATGTGAATTCATGGGTACCAAATACAATGGGGTAAAAAAAGTATTTATTCAGCTACCGATTGTGCAACTTCTCCCACTTTAAATGATGACAAAGGTCTTCAACTGTCACTTCAACTGTGAGAGACAGAATGTGAAAAAAGGTGAAAATGGGATAAATTCTTTAAGAATCCTACAATGTGAGTTCCTGGATTTTTTCACATTCTGTCTCTCACAGTTGAAGTGTACCTATGATGAAAATTACAGACCTCTGTCATCATTTTAAGTGAGAGAACTTGCACAATCGGTGGCTGACTTAATACTTTTTGCTCCACTGTATTCAAGTCTGAGTCTGAGGGCTGCACCGGCCATGTTGCCACCTGTTTGTAACGTCCATTTGACCTCCAATAATCTCTGCTGTCTATATATCTTATCATTGTTGATTAAATGCAGGTTGCATTTTGAGATAAAAACTGAAGGTCAAACTGCAGCACGGCACTGCCCAAGATTAGGCTGAGATTTAATCAGCAAAATAAAAAACACCTGTGTTAGTAAATCCCAGGAGGACAGGTCGAAGACAAACAAAACAATGAAGCAATAACTCTTCTGATATTTGTTTATTAGACATTTCTGATTTAAAGTATTTAGTTATTTCAACAATCAAATTGTCGAGATTGGTGTAAAACTGGCCGAAAATGCATGTTCAAGAAGTGTGGGAGGAAACCTGAGTCCCGGGGGAAAACCCATGCACGCAAACACAGGGAGGACATGCACCTTCCTCACAGGAAGGACCTGGGTCCAGATTTAAATTCAGGACCTTCAATCTGTGCAGCTCCAGCAGTGACTGGGCATCCATGCTACCCATTGAAATAGCTGTGAATGTTTTGCAGTAAAAGTCTTGAGAACTTGATGGAGATATTCAAGCCCATCCATCTATTTCTTCAGTTTATCTGGGGCCGGGCAGGGTGGGATTAAACCAGGCATTCTAGACGTCCTACTACCCAGCAGTGTTTTCCAGCTCTTTCTGGGGGGGTTGCCACACCCAGGTACCTGCCTTTGCCTGCTGCTCAGCTCACATTGCACCCAACCCCTATGCCTAATCCTGCATTGCTCCTAGTCTGACCCCTCTCCTGGGGCCACTTTCCCTTTCTGTATTTAAGCCTGGTTTAGTGCAATTGAAACTGATTAGGTTAAACTAAGCCTGACAGAATGAGTTTTACTACAAATCCTTCACAGACCATTTCACTGGTTGTTGCCCTGAGGCACACAGAAGCAGGAGAATAGGTTCCTCTTTAGGGTGGAGAAGAATCTTCTGAGTCCTTTCTTCTTCTTGGGTTCACTGTCCTTGACAAAATTTAAAATACACAGATGTCAGTGCTTTCTTCAACTTTGAAGGAGTTGGTGTAAATGTAGAGTGGAAAGACATTGCAGAAAAGGTGAGGTGTATTTTCTTACCAAGAGGAGCTGGGGAGTTGACACAGTTCCAGCATCGCTGTTTGGAGAGTCTAGTCGGATGCTTTCGATGTCAATGAACTTTGTAGCTCATGAAATATGGACAATTGTGTGTACTCCTCTGCATGCAGAGTCTGCTTGACAAGTTAACCGTTTCAGCAAAATATTCCAATGGCGTCTGAAAGAAGACTAATGAGGTATCTCTTCATCAGAGTGAACATCTTTATATCAACAGCAAATGATCTTGTAGATTATAATTCATGTCTGGCTAGTGAAGTCAAATGAAGGCTGTGGTACTTTACATTGAGTTTCCAGTACGGGAACATAAAGTACTTGTGTCTTCCATAGTAGCACTGAAGGGTCTTCATTCATTCCTTCAGCAGTCTCTTAGGAAGTCCACCCAAGACAGCGATGATGAAACACAGCAAAATATAATTGTTGGCTGCGTGTTTTTAACCATGCACGGCTTTTAGGAAGGCAATGTTGGCAATGATTACGAGTTGTACGTTTCTAAAAAATTTGAATGAATCTGTTTTTCAGAACCGTACAAGTTCACCATTTTTTCAGGGTGACTGGGCTGCATTTAGCTCAAACTACAGTCTCTGTTGCACTTTTTTTTTTCCTGCTGCTGCTCTTTGAGAAGCCTTTAAAAATCCTGACCTTTTAATATTATTACAGTATTCCATTGAGAAAGATGTAGCACTGGTACTTACATCGTATTCGTGTCTTCCCGGGAAAAGTGGAAAACCGAGGAGAATCTCTGCCATTATTGCTCCGAGAGATCAAACGCCAATGGCCTCATTGGGAAGCCAATAATGACTTCAGGAGCCCTGAGAGTGGAAGAACAATAACACACAAGTTAAGCAACACAAAGTAACAATTTGGGACATGGTAAATTATACTGTGCTGTACAGGAATATTGGACTATTCTAACGTTTACAGCAATAAACCATGACACTTTTTAAGAATATAAAACAAGTCCAGCTCTGATACCATTTTAATGGCAACACCCACAACTAAAACTCAGGTACCAAGTTAATTTGTTCTCGAAAGACCAACTGGAAAAAAAAAACCTAAGAAAAAAAAGACAGAGGTGACTATGAAAATGATAAAATCACATTATATTAAACAAATGATAAATACTACATGAAGCTAGCTGTGAAAAATGAACCAACAATTCCTTTCCCTGGGGATAAATGTGGGGTGAAAATGTTCATTTTGGGGGGAAAGCTTCATTTTAAGGGATCACTGCCCCTCCCCCTGATTTCCTACACATAATTATGTTATGTGTAGGAAAACAAAAACGGAAAAATATTGTTGTAAAACTTAAATTAAGCTTACTGAAGAGGAAATCTTTATGAAATGGTTTGAATGGATATAAATGTATGTTTCAGCTATACTCAATGGGCCCACTCGCTTGCATTCTGGACCAGTGCATCAGCAACATCCAGGACCAATACAAGGCAGTGAGCCATCCTCCCCGTCATCCATCTCCTCCCAACGTATAGACACAAAGTCAAGCTCGAAACACTCTTGAAACCTGTGCAGCAATGGTGTGAAGATGGAGAGGAGGAGCTAATCGGACTGTTTGGACACTCCAATAAGTGCTGCAGATGGTTTTTTGACACATGCACTGAACCACAAGAACTGACAGATAGAATCACAAGCGTTATTAAGTTCTGTGAGGAAAAGTGCGACAGTGAAGGTATTCAGCAATAATAAAAAAAATGGCTCACAAAAGACCTTAAGGTGCGTTTTAATGAGAAAAAGATTTTTTGGGCATCTATTGATAGTGGGAGAGATACAGAGTGAAAGGGGAGAGAGAAAGGGAGATATTTTTGAAGGTGAGATGGATTTAGAGAAGGAATTAAAATATGACAAAAACAGATTTTAAGAATAACGTTTAGCAAAGATTCTGGTCATGCAATGCAAGGCAAGCATGAAGGGTATCAATACAGTGATACAGCAAAGTGTGAGTGCTGCAGACTGCAAATAACCTGAACATCAAAATGTCACAGTACATGTTGGTGTTCATGGTTCCCTCAATGAACTGTGGCTCCACAGTGCCCGCAGCACTCATGCAGCCCCAGACCATGACAACCAACCACCATGCTTGACTGTAGGCAAGATACACTTGTCTTTGCTCCTCACCTGGTTGTCGACACACACACTGGACCCCATCTGAGCCAAATAAGTTTGTCTTGGTCTCATCAGACCCCAGGACGTGGTTCCAGTGATCCTTTTTTTTCACATTTTCAGAGAGTTTTGTTTGCCATGAGGAGCCATGTTGAATTTCCAGTGGCCAGTATGAGAGAGATGACACCAAATTTAACACACCTGCTCCCCATTCACACCTGAGACCTTGTAACACTAACGGGTCACATGACACCGGGGAGGGAAAATGGCTAATTGGGCACAATTTGGATATGTACTCATTTTTGTTGCCAGCGGTTTAGACATGAATGGCTGTGTTGAGTAATTTTGTGGGGACAGTAAATTTACACTGTTATACAATGTGTCAATCATGTGTCAGTTCTTCAGTGTTGTCCCATGAAAAGATATCATAAAATATTTACAAAAATGTGAGGGGTGTACTCACTTTGGTGAGACAATGTATATACTGGTAATTCTGGTATTCTGGAAACAAACACTCCTTTTTTATTTATTTATTTAAAAATATTCTAACTGCAAAATATGATTTTTTGGACTTTTATAAATTTTATCTATTAAATCAGCTCCACCTTGATCAACTACAGTAACAATCCATCAGTGACAATTATCCTACAATCTACAGTATGTACAACTATAAAAGGGACCACTTTTGTCATTTTTATTGTTTTTAAAAAAAAAAAAATTCTATTTAGTACCATTTTGACTGCAGGACTTTTACTTGTAATAGAGTATTTTTACATTGAGGTATTACTACTAAGACCCAGAACACGTTGAAGGGATTATATCTCTGGAGTGGCCTGGGAACGCCTCGGGGTCCCCCAGAGGAGCTGGAGGTTGTAGGGAGACGGATGTCTGGAATACTTTGCTTAGCCTGCTGCCATCGAGCCCCTGCCCCGGATAAGCTGATGGAAATAGATGGATGGATGGATGGAAGGAGGGTATCACTACTTCATAGAAGTGAATGATACTTCTTCCGTCTCAAAAAGTGGAGACTTTCGAAACTTGAATGTACCTTTTAACACCACCAGATGTCAGTAGAGATCCACCTCAGGCAGAAATTAGTTCCTGTGAGGCTCCTATGAGGCAGCTG
>CAFUXE010000630.1:533727-554513 GCA_903364295.1 Serranus cabrilla | reverse complement strand
TGAAGGCCACTCTCTCTCTCTCTCTCTCTCTCTCTCACCTATGATGTCATTAGATGTTAAAGAAAATGCGCGTCAGCTTCATTTGGGGCTTCACATAAATGTTTGCCTGAGGTGCTTCGGAAATCATCCATATTTTTTAAACAGTTTCATTATTTACGAGCCCAAATCTGCTTTTCATCTCCAGATAATCCTTGAATCTCCTCACACTTTGCAGAAACATCCCATTTCTGTGGATATTATATTTATACCTGTATATCGTTTCGCTCTCACCTCTTCCACTTAGTTTGTTTAAATCTGAAGCCGAGTTGCAGCTTTTCATTGGCTCAGCCTTCTTTCCCATTATCAACTGACAGCGGCATTTAAGCAGGCTATTTGTAATCAGTCACACGGTTGCACAGGTCAGCTGTTTATTGGACAAAACATTATTAATCTTGAGCTGTCAAAAATTATGGATTTCTCAAAAGGGTAAAATCACAGACACTGCGATGCATCTGTTGTGTCTTAGGAAAAGGTTACTGCTATCATATGATGTTGCAAGTCATTGAACTTTGCGAGTGGCAGGTCCCAAAATCTCTTATTGTGTCAATAAATGCATTTTATATTACGCCTGGTCACACATTTGTAGCCACAACATTTTTTCCATTAAATAATATTTTTTTTAAAAAGGCAAATAAATAACAAATGGTGTACATTTCACATCGCATCACCACCCGTTCTTTTGCTTTTTGCTTGACATTTCACTGCACAGAAATATTAAACAATATTTGATGTTCAGAGCAAATGATCATATTCGTGTCCTGAGTGCAACGAATAGTCGACTTTGAATCAGGCTTTCTGAGAAAGCTATTTCTATTTTAATGCAACTGTTCTGTTATGTGGTTAATAGTCCCTAAAAGATGTTTATTAACATTAAATTAAATTTGGTGCTAATAAGTGCATAATAATAATAATAATGCAGTTCTTACAATTGCTCATACGTGTCTTAGAATGTCACAACAAACATGATTATGAAGTTATTATTGATAAAGTCTGATCAACATAAAATAATGTTTTGTTACATGGTTATGTAACCATGCCATTATTCACAGCAAATTGTTTAATTCATAAATATTTAACAGCTCTAGTTATGTAACATGGTGTCATGTAGTGACTATTGTGTTTGGGCCATTTTGATTTCAATTATTTTATAAATACTTAATTGTTAAGCCATAAATCTTAATCTATTTCGTTTATATTTCACCCTGTTTCTAGCTGTATTCAAAGACATGTGCCAGTACAATGTCATCACTGTTAAAGTCATGATTTCGGTCCCCTGTCCTTACCTGAAATCGTGTCATATTAAGCATAAAAAGAACTGGGGAACGTGTCTTTTTAGATAACCATTGTGTGCAACATAGAGCTGGGAAATATAGGACCCAGGGAGAGAACATATGTCGAACCAACAAGATCTCCAACCTAAACAGTACCACCCATATGTGCGTTTCACTGTTCATGGTTGCGAAAACAAAAAGCTGCAATTTCATTAAATTTAGTCTACAAATGACTGATGTATAGGTTTAGGACAAAAAAACGTCCTGGCCAGACACTGGACCTTGGAACCTGTAATATTTGGCAGTTAATATTTGGCAGTTACTTTTAATATCCATGCGACTTTAAAACTACAATGTCATGTCCTGGGATGCATTTGGGCAGGTGTAGGAAAAATACAGCAACCAAGAAGAATCAGTAAATCAAGTTTATTATGGGTTTCGTAAGAGAGCATTTTTGCGATTGGATTCTCACCTAAAATTACTCTCTCTGGAATTCACTTGAAAGTGGCGTGAAATCACCTGTGTCAGACTGGCTGGGGAGCTGTTGTTTCATGCAGATCTGATTTGATTGGAGCATTCTCCACTCCTGACGGGAGCCAAAACCAGGCGGGTAAACAGTCCAGGATTTGATTTGACTGCACCAAATAAGGCGTAAAAAAGCAGCCAAAGTGAGTAACTGGTTTGTGGATGTGTTCACCTCCTCTGGCTTTGGGAGAAAGTCGTTTGTGTTTCAATAAAGACCCACTGATTTGTCTGCTCAGACTGGATAAGAGCACGTTTATGGAATCGGTTGAAACGTAATGGCTTTGAAATGACGCGGGTATGGGTGCAGGTATTAGGGCTGCACATAGCTATTATTTCTAAACCGTAAGCAAAGTTCATTCAGGTGCCTCTGCACACTGTGTGTGTGTGCTGTACATGTCTGTCCAATATGTGTGCGTGTTTCGCTTCATGCTAAGCGGAGCACTTTCCCAGCTTTTAATGATGGCACACATATTATGGTGCATTCCCTTCCAGCATTGTCCCTTTTACATCCCGGGTGAAATGAGCTCTGCTGCCGCATGAATCATCCCCCTCACTGGCCTAGTGCTTCCAGATACTTATAGGTCTATATGGCCTCACAAGATGGTTTTCAGTAAGACTGTAGTGTGTTTTTTAACAGCCTCGACAAAGCCATGGGAGGGCTTTGAGAGGTGGTGATTCAACAAAGAGCTGATGTAAAATGTACATTTCACATGGTTTCATTTTAAGCACAAGAACTAGACTCAATGGTTGCGCAGAAAACAGCAGACATCTTCTCGGGGGGATAAAAGAAAAACGACCTTTCTCTACTTTATTTCTTCATGCCTTGAACCCTTATTCCCTTCATTAATGAAACATTAGTCACACAGAATGAATCACTGACTGATCAACTTGCCTTAACTCCGCTCGCACATACTTTCACAAATGTCTAAGCACTAACATGCCCAGCAGGTATTGTGCTCTTGCTGTGCTTTAGCTCAAGGTTAGTCACACAGAATGGCTGAATCAGTGAATGATGATGTTACTTTTCATGCAGTTAAACGTCTCTTCCCCACTGGATATAATACTGTTTTAACTAACAGTTAAAACTGAGAAAAGGCTCAAAGGAAGGAGTCTGTGCAAAAGCCAGACGATCCAACCCATACATGCCACAGGCTTAACTCTGCAGGAGCGCAATGCAGTGCCAATTTATAGTCTTAAGATTATTGTTGCCTATCAAGCCTTTCGTTCGCACATGGCACGTATGCATTTTACAGTGATAATGGGCAGATTTACCGCATATTTTTCAAACAGTGTGGCCTCAATTTCAGACAGAGGTAGGCAAAAGCAGCCTTCATTCATTTCTTGCTGGCAAAGATGGCCATTTTCCAGCAGATGTTTTAACATTTTTTAGCTGGCTTGGTTTACAAGAATCTTGAAAAAATGGGGCCTAAATATGCATTTGATGGCTATTCATTATATTGTGCTAAAAGACTGAATCTTGCTGCTGTTACCAAAAGTTACATTACAAAATTTCACTGGAACCAACTTTTTGAAGTGCCCCTACTAGAAGGTAAATGGTAATCATATTTTAAACACAATAGCTAACATTAGCTGTTGTACTGTGGCATTTAGCTACATTAGCCGATGCTCTGCTAGCTTTTTGTGTTTTGCAGTGCATAATTTTTTAGGGCAGCAAAAAGTGATGCTGATGAACCATGTTTGCATTCATGCAAAATGTTATGACTAAATAACTGCATCAGCAAATGCTTGAGCAAATATTTACTCGCGACCACGCGCTCATAATGTGAACACTGTGTACCACCTGGTATTTAAGCTAGCCAGAAATGCTAACTATAGCAGCATACACTTTTTCTTTTCCATTTTTGTTTTTCAGAAACGGAAAAAACAAGGTTAAAAACAGGTTATCCTCCAGATTCTTTAAATGCAGACTATATCTGGTATGGCAGCCTTGTGTACACTGCTTCACCATGGAGAAATCACTGTATGGCCGAGAGGTTTAGCCAACTGTCAATTAAAAATATTACCACATGTTGGTTGCCAAATGAAGGAATCATATGGGAATTAAAAAAGCATTCAAAACCTTACATTATAGCAGGATGTGACAAGCAGCAGGAGCCTTCAAGGTATAAGCACAGGCCGGCCTGACTTCCTGCATTACAGCCACACAAAGGAAATGAAGTGGCATCTTTTCAGCAAGAGAATATTTAATACCATTCCATGGGATATTTGGGCACCAACTGTGCTGATAAAAGGCTTTCATTGCTTACTCTGCTTTTGGGTGGATTTTGTAACCATAGCCGACGGAGGGCTAGAAAAGGGACACAAGAGCATCAGGGGTTTATACGCCTTTTACAGTTTGGTAGCATGTATACTGCAGCAGATGCATTGGGATTTCTCAATACAGCATGAACCATGATGCAGAAAAAAATAATGATGCATGTGTGTGTATGTGTGTTTTATCGGCAACTAATTTCAGAAGCATGGAGCACATCTTTCTAAGAAACATGTATGTATAGGTATGTGTGTTTGTATCCATCCAAACCTAGTTTAAAGCAAAAACCCTGATCACAGCCGCTGACTCTAAGGTGATTATCTGCTCTTATCAAGCCCCACTCCAAACCAAACTGCCTATAACAGAAATGCATTTTCCAATGTTTACATTCTGAGTCCAGACATCAAAACATCCAGTTAACTCAGGGCCTCGGTGTTTGTATGGGCATACTAAAGCAGCTCATTACAACTGAATCAACAGAGCAAAAGGGCAAGGATATATAATAACATTCACTCCAAGTGAAAGCCGTATACCGCGAGTGAGAAAAACTTACATGGTCGCTTGTTACTTTGTGATGATTTGAATCGTCTTTATCCACTCGAAATATTTCTAGCTTCAAACAACTTGAATCATAAAACCTCTTTGAGGTCAAGCTGAAATACTTTTCATCTGGGCTCTCAGCGCTGAATGATTTTCTGAAATATTCAATATGTTTCTAGCCAGAAATGTATTGATATATGTGAAAGGTGTAATACTTTAAAGAGACACCAAACGTTAGCTGAAATTATTTACAGGTTTGGTAAAGACGGGCTGAGCGGTGCAGACACCATAAATAATAATTTGTGGAAACTATGAGCACGGGGTTGATTTTCCCAGTTTTTAGAGTATAAATCTGTTCACCTCTCTATATTCATCTTTATACTTTCAGTCTAGATGGCAGTGCTCATACACAGCTATTCCCAGAACTGTTACTAAATCAATGTAATTAAGCATCAAAATCAATGTGATTGATTTGCATAGATTTAAACAGTATGCAAGTGTGCTTCAGTGATTATATAAATGCAGTGTGCAGATTTACTGTACAAAGAAGGTAAATAACATCCAAATTTGGCTGTTTTAATCAAATGGATTGATTGGCCTCAAGCTTTAAAATGCAGAAGTTAAATGTATGAATCAGTTTTGTTTGGTCTGCTGGGATCGTTTGTGTCCTCAGGTCAGTTCACAAGGTTGACGCCTTGATTTATTTATCTTCTGTGTCGCTGTCAGAGGAAGGATTAAGAGTGTCATAGCTGAATTCGTGAAATAAGAGGACGAAGCAGTGGCAGTGAATTTCACCTCCCCAATCAAACTAATAGCTTTCCTTTTCCATATATCATATGTATCAAAACCATTATGATCCCAAATTGTTAGGAGAGGAATAGTGCACGATGCCAGATGGAGTCAATGGGATTCAGCTCATTTTTTAAAAGTAAAGTAGCAGTTAATTCAACAATTCTACAATTCTGCAATGTCATTTAGCAGGCGCTTTTATCCAGAGTGATGTACATTATGTATTGTATTGTAAAAGAAGACACTTGTACAGAGTCAAAGGGCAGAATATCCAACCATGAAATAAAATACAACATACAGTAGCAGGATGGTCAGGTTGTCTGCCATTTGTCTCAGGCTAACCAACCAACCAACCAACCAACCAACCAACCAACCAACTAACTAACTAACGACCAAATGAGCATGGAGAGGTATCTCCACTCGTTACAGGCATCATGGCTTTTCAAAATATACATCCGTAGTCACAGACAACGGTTAACTTCAGCAATAAATCCACTTGACTATGGTTGGGGTAAAAGAACAGGGTTGGGCTTGAAAATAACTACTTCCACACTTAACAATTAGACACACAGGTTGAATCCAAATGACAATAATGCTGACTTTTGGTTTCATATAGGACTGGAACAACAGTCTCCTGGGACGAAGTTGTTTGACCATTGTACCACAACTCCAACCAAGCTGAGATGAATCTTTGGGTTAACACTGGAGACATGTGAACGCCCCCATGTGTCTCATACATATGAATATAGACACATGGGGTCAGCTGGTAGTGAGAATAGCTGGTAAGGCTTAGTAAAAGATACAAATTGAAAAAAGGTCAAATGTGGACATCTATCAGAAATGTTACATAGGGGACCATAGTGTGATTTAGACCGAAAGTAATAATAGTACACGTGGGTTAAGCTAAGTTAAGTAACTTCAAATAACAAAGTTGGCCTATGATTCCACAAGGGACAAAAACACTGTGTCCCTTTGTGGCACCCTCACTAAGTGGACCTTGTCATTCTTTATACCCTTGCTTCTCCTGTAATTACTGTGGCCACTAGACGGGGCTGCTTCCTACAGTCAATTATAAACCAGCTAATGGTAGACTAAAATAAACTTCTCTAGCACTACGACAACACAGCCATTTTTTAAGCCTTTATTTTGATCTATGGTTCAAACCAAACCCTTAGAGAACTTCATACTTTACGTTATCACTCGAGCGACCACCAGAAACATTTACCATTTAACTTTTCTGTGTGAGCCAACTGGATCAACTGAATGGTTTCTATGTATGAGACTTTAGACTCTCTCATATGCGCTGAAGCACTATCTCTCAGCTTCAACTTAATTTGAATTTTCTTCAGAACACTTTGGCTCCTCTAAGTCATTCATACATGCAGCGGTTATAGTAGATATTTGTTTGGGTACAGGAATACAAAATCTGCTTGAGAGGACCTCTTTTCCACTATGTCTGCATGCTCATGCATAAAATAGAGAAGGGAAAAAGAGAAGGAGATGGAGAGAAAGAGTTTCTCAAAAATGCTCAGTGTTCTGGTTTTCTGACATCTGCAGCTTCTGAGCTCTTCACAAATCAGAACAGGCTGCTTCTTCTTTTTCAGACAGGTTGGAAGACGACTGTGCTGTCAGAACGTCTATCAATAAAATACATCACACGCGCACACACAGGCACACAAACAGAGAGGCAGAGGCCGACAGACACACACACCTCTGACATGAAGATGAATGGCACACATCAATGTTTCCATCTTCTGCACACTACGGGGCCCTACGGAGGGGCCTCTGCTGCAAAGAGGAGCCAAGTTCCTCTTGCTGCTCTGTCATGACCATGAAAATTACTTATAATAATTTATATGACGTGACTGTGCTTAAAGGAAAGGTTCTGCAACATGCTGGAAAATTGGCGGCGGAGGAAACACGAGAGAATGTGCTCAAAGCAGGTGGAAGAAGCTTTACTGTTGAAGTAGCAGTTTTATGACTCGTGCCCTGAAGTCGGCATCCAAGAGTATCATCTGCTGACATCCTTGAGACGCCGGGAGTGTGTCTGAACAGAAAGCAGAACACAACACACACACATGCACACAAAATCTCAGGATTATTTGCATTTCAACTCTGCACAGACCTTATTACTCGAGAAACGCAGAGTGATTGGCAATAAAAGTAGAACCTGAAAAGACGGATGGTTTGAAGGTCGACACACTTCTCTATTCAGATTAACTGATGCTCAGTGCTTAGTTTGGAAATGATAATTCAGCTGCCAAATCTCAGTAATTATGCCAAGGATTTGTTTGTTGGACTCCGATGAGAGCACAGTCTCGCTTTCACTGACATTTTGTCCGGAAACAGAAACATTTGTTCTTTCAGCTGTGCTCATTTGTGTGAAAAAAAACTTTTTTCTTCAATACATAAAACCACATGGGATGTTTGATGCTACCCTCTTATACGACCCACAGGCAGAGGGTCCTATAGTCCTATCACCAGGGCTGATTTTAGGTGTACAGGTGTAGTACTTCCTGTATTAGGGCACATGACACAGTATAAGAGCCTGAAATTGCGCTAGGTGTTTTCTAAGCAAATTTTCAATGCTGTATTTATTTCTCATAGATTTTTTTGATTTCCCATGGGCCCCCTCTGTTTGGTTATAGGTTCCCGATGTACCGCCTCATTTAAAAATCCTGGAACCACCCTTGTCCACAGCAGCATTTCATGAATTAGCACCCCTAGTGGAAGCAGAAGATCGACACAGATGTTACTGTTTAAAAGAAGTGGTTAACATTGTCAAACACATTTGGTTTGGTTAGGTTTAGATAACAGAAGTACTTGGTCAGGCTTAGGAAAAGATGTGTAAGTGATGTAAAACGTGACATAGATCATGACGCAGCTATGCAGATATAACAACGCTGACATTTTTGTATCGTACAGCGGTATCCTGGGTGAAAACCCTGTGTGCATTTGAGCTACCCATCCTAAGAGGACCTTGTCATTCTTTATACTTCATAACTGCCTTTTCCACATTGGTTTCCATCATAATTACTATGGCCACTAGAGGGCACAAGCTTACAAGAAAAGTAAATGTGCCAAATGACATATGGGTTTTTTTTTTGATGGGGAGGACAGTCTCTCTTGTTTCTGTTTCTCTTCCCTTTGTTGTTTAACATTCTAGATAAAAAGAAAATAAAACAAGAGAAAATATTTAAGCAGTTATTAATTATTGATAATTCCAAATGCATTATTTTATTTGTTTGTTAACTCCACCAAAAGTTCTCTAATCTATGTAAATAGCTTTTCGCCCCGAAAACTTCATCATTATGAATAATACCAAAACAATGATTATTATTCCTGTTACTGTCATAGCTAAAGGCAATATTCTTCTGACAGAGCTTTTTCCTTTTCCTTTCGACAAATAACCGCAACTGAACTCAGACCCAGGTGAACTCAAATAACCTCTGTATGCAAGAGCAACTTCCATCGAAGCCCAGTGAGATGTTTACCTCCCCAAACTAGAGTCAACCTTGACAAATCTCCTTCCAATAGAGAAGCCAGGGGTTACGGGAGGATACAAACAAACACCACAGAGTTCAAGGGCCCCAAATTGGGGCCAGAGAGATGTTTCCGTTACTGACCAACCACAGCAGCGCAGTTAGCCGTGTCATTTAGCTGTCCTGTCCCTGTGATAGATGGATGGTGGTGAACCTAACAGGAAATTCTGACGTCTCTGTGTGGATGCACGTGCACTCCTGAATCACACAGACGCCTGTGCCAAACCTTGGATCCTCTCAGCACGTGTGTGTACAAATGAATGTGTGGGCACGCTGCGTTCCTCTGGAGGCAGGATGCCGTTTCCACATCCCTCTCTGCCTATAATTAGCCGTCCTGATAAAACACCGGTTTGCTGGCGCTTGCAGGATCAAACAGTGATGAGCAGGCAGCTCTCTTCACAGCACACTGCAGACGCCAGGTGGCTGTCCTTGAGTTGAGTGCTGGGCTATATGCAGTATGCATCTGGAGGGCAATTCATCAGAAAAAGGCAATTGTGATATTCTATGATGCCACTTTTGCAATCACAATTACTAGAGATACAGAGTCCTTGTGATTTGATGTAAGCTTTGATTTGCAATATTAAGGGGATTTGTAAATGTTTAGGAGGTTTTTGTCATTCCATTTCAGTGTCTCGAGTTATTAAGGTGTCCTCCACAGACTGATAGACTCTATTACAGTGTCTCTCAACATGCCTCATTTTCTTCCATCCCTCTTCACACAAATACACAATCAAGCATGCCTGCAGCACACAACTTTAAATCGTGTGCAGATTAGGGACTGTATGAAAATTATTCCTCTCCTTTTTGCAGTAAGTTTTAGGACAGCAGGGGAAGGGGAGGAGGTTGTGATATCACGACTATACTATATATAGATAAAAAGATGGCTCTAAAGTGGAGATGGTAATTAGCATGACGTATCCATTTAAGGTCTGTAATAGAAAGTGGTATTTTGACTGGGGTTTGATAATAACTGTCAAATGAATAGAAATTAAATTTTGTACAGACCTTCATATTCCACTTTGCATGAATTGTAACATTTAACTTTCATCCAGTGTTATTATCACATCAAATTTAAAAAGTGTCCATGTGGTTTATAGCAAAACACCTGCAAAACCAATGACATGTACATCTGCCTCAGCTTCACTGTGTGTACTACTACATGCTAACATGCTGAGCTAAAATGGTTAGCAAGTAATATACTTGCTGTATATCAGCATATTACTGAGCATGTTAAGCCAACTTAACATTTAGCTTAAAGCACCCTGTGCCTAATAAGAATCTCATAGAATCACTAGTGTGGCTATAAGGCTTCTGTTAATAATAATAATAATAATTAATCAATAATAATAATACTAGTATTGCTGCTTGGCACACAGGCACACCCATTGTCAGCCTTCTGAAGAATGGGTGAGAAAGGTCCGACTTCACACTTGATACTGCACGTCCATAGGACCTCAGCAATACAGCAGCCAAGCATGAAGTTTAAAATATATATATCATAGACAAATTTCTGCCCATAGCATTTAAGCAAACTCTGCTCGAGCAAAACTGTATAGAACAAACATCTGACGGAGTGACTTTACTGGCTTTGTCCAAAGATGCAGTAATAAATCTGGTGACAATGGTTCGAAAACCAAGAATACTTTCTATTCAGAAGTCACAGGTCAAAATATAAAGTTTGTTCTAATAGCGCCACCATTCACCCAAATTACACCATATTTGGCACTGCACTACCTTGGGTCCCCAGCATACATCCTGTCAAGTGTGAAGTAGCTTTGATGAACCGTTTGGGAAATTTTTGAAGGACAAACACACAAACAGAAATGTCTTGCCTTATTAGTTAATTTGATTGTGTGAGGATAGTGCAGCCTTTTTTTTCTAATTAAAGGGTACGCTCTCATACAAATATAATTAATGCTAAGTATGTATTGCCTTTTGAAAAATGAGGAAAATTAAGATGCCCCCCTCCCTATACCAATAATTTTCATACAGTCCCTTAGTGGTAGAATGTAACTATACCATTAAGACTGTCAGCGTCATCAGTCGGAAGCTCTCTCTGTGAGTCAAAGCTAAGCTGCGCAGCACGTTGTTGTTGTGCAAAGAGGTAGAAGGTTCGTTGCCAGTAGGAGGTTGCATGTCTTTTGTTCCTTGATTACATCTTTTATTTAAATGTCAAGATATCCCTGTGGAAAGACTCAGGGTCACTGTGCCCTGAGAGATTTTTCGCCTGAGGAACTTATTTCTAATGTGAATCACTTTGAATTTTACACTAGAAGTGACTGGATTCCAGGCTGAACAGCATTATGTTGCTTTTTAAAACGTTTTTTTTATTATAATTTTTTTTTTTTTACCTAAAAATAACTCAAACTGTCAAAACAAAAAATCTAAAATGGTTGCTGATCAGACTGGTTTCTAGTAAAGCTTCTAAACCATACTGTTACCGTCATGTCAAATGACTTTACTCCAGTTTTGCTGGCTTTTTTTCTCCAACTTTTACTTTAAACTGTCATCTCGGCAGCTCTACAATGACAATGACGTTCATTTGTAGTGTGTACTGGCCAACTGCCTTGGGCTGAAAGCGGCTTCGCAAAATTGACACTTTGGCTTTGTGTGGCGGAAGCCTTTGTGAAAAAGGAGAAACACTCACTGTAAACTGTCATTAAAGAAGCAGCAATTCGCTTACACTTTGAAATCCTGTCTACCACACTAACAGAAATAGTGAAAAAGAGGTTATAATTGGCCATCATGAAACTATAATGGCCATCATGTCAGCTCTTCAGAATGGGCTGATTCTCTTCTCTCCTTATCCTCTTGATTCCTTCTCTTCCGTGCAGTCTACTTTCTTTTAACAAGGCAAATAGACAGAGTAAGACACAAAGACACTGACAGATGGAGGGAGATGAGAAGGAGTCACTAATCTGACATAATCAGACTGTCAGTGTGTCTGTGGACTTTAGGTCAAGGAATAGCCTCATGTGAGCTGCGTGAGGATGAGGAGGGAGCACAAGGCCGTTATTTCAAGATGCAACAGGGCAAAGGTGGTGAGAGGTTAGGGAGAGGATGGGGGGCGGGGGCAGGAAAGGGTGGAGGTGATGGGAGAACATAGGGGGAGAGCAAAGAGAGCAGCGAGGCTTATGATGGTGAGACAGTGAGTGCTGAGGTGATTATGAACATCGCCTCCCTCACCACTGAGCCAGCAGCAAGCAGCTCAAATATTCCACTTTTACAGGCCATATCCAAAAGTGTTGACTTGCCTCATTACTTGGTTTATTGAACTGAGAATATTTTTCATTTGTGAAAGGATTCAGTATTTATTGATACAAAGACAGACAGTAAGTGTGTGGAGTGAAACAGCAGTCACTGGAAGCAGTTGAGCATCGATTTTTCCTTGATGGTGTTTGTAATGTCTGAGTCACAGTTTTAATTTCTTCTTGTATTAAAAGATGCACAGAATTGCATCTTAAATGTAAACCGCTTTTAAACTGGGACAAATCCATGTGTTTATCTGACCCGCCCGCCATAAGTCTGGGTATTAGCGTAAAATCTATATGTTTCCTGGGCCTTGTTGTCTATGCTAGCTGCTGTTGTGTACTTGCATTCTGCATTTTGTAATGCTACTGTTGCCTACATGTGTAGGATGCAGGATACACAATTAAACACAATTGATTCTCTCTTCCAGCTTGTCACATACCGATTCTTGGTCAGTACCCCTCAGATTGAGATAGAGACAAACAGGGCACCCTGAAGTGTTGCTTTTGGACGGCATGTCAGTTTATGTTACGCGCTGTACTGCAAAATGCTCATATTGGTCGTTCTGACAAATGCTCAGAACGTTTTGGGCGCTATCGACAGACGACCTATTCTGCCATTTAGGTTATAGATGTTGTTAGCATAGATGGAGGTTATTTCTGAAACACGTATTAGGATGAAGCCTCTTTTTGTTGTGGGTTTAATCGAAAGAGCCAGATATTTCCCTTTAGGACTTGGTGGAGGTTCAAACTGAGCTAAAAGAAAAGTAAATATTTGACTTGCACTTGCCAGATGGCAAGAAACAAGACATGAATAAATGGAAAAGTTGCTCCATGTCTGCTGGATGGTAAATAGACAACTATAAACTAATACATCTGACAAATCAACCTAAAAGATAATGATATGTCTGTACTGTCTAATGAAGCTATATCAATAAACAGGGTGTCCATAAAGTCTCTTCACAATTTAAAAAAGTGTATTACAAAAGCAAATGAACGGATACATATGTGGAAATGATTACAAAATGAGGAGTATATTGGCGTTTTCTTGCCTCATTAATACACCTCTACATGGGCACCATTGGTTGCATGAAGCACATCAAGACAGTACTTGATTTCTTGCCATGTTGGCTGTAGCAGAGCCTCATCAATGGTTGCCATGGCATCAGTGATCTTTAGCTTTAGGTCAGTGGTGTCCGTGTCTTTGTTCCATAGACGATATCTTTAACATAACCACAGAAAGAAGGATCTGATTTTCTTTCAATAATCCATGATACACATTGTGGCTTCTCTTGAGGAGGAGACATTTTTATAGGTTTTCATTTACCACCTATTTCATTAACAGGGTACCTGAAATACACAAATGATAACCACAGAGTACAGACAACAAATCTGATTAAGATATCAATTGCCTTTGTAATAATTGTTTTTAATTGTAAATAGACTTCATGGACACCCTGTGTATATTGATTAGGTTTGAGGGGCAGACAAGCGATGAGAAAATTTTCTTTTCTTTCTCGAATCATTGTCCAACTTTCCACCGTGTTTTGTTGTGTCTGTGTTCGACCAAATGCATGCAGCAATTCTGGTAAAGGGAAATACAATATCCCAATAATGCCGGAGTCCCCACACGCATCCAGTAATCAGAAAAAGATTTGTAGGCCCGGAGAGAGCAGAAACAAAGGATCGAGTTTTCCTGTTTGCTCTCAGTAGGAAATCTGTAATGTGGGGGCAAAGGGCTCAGTGGGCTCTTGTCTGATAAGTCAGGGCATTCTGTGTTAGTTGCATTGATGAAAAAAAAATCCTTTAAAGGGTTTAAGTTTTCACGCTGCTGAAGTCAATACAGATTTTCAATACGGTGCAGGGACAGTCTTTTCTCTCTCTTTCTCTATCTGTCTTTGTCTCCTGGTATTTCTTCCTCCCTGTGAAATTCTTTATCTTTCTGCTTCTGTATTCTCTGTCTATCTCTCACTGTCTCCTTTGAGTTATTTCTATTTCTCTCCCTTATTTTCACATACTGTAGCTTCGCTGACGGACATCAATACCAGTCCAGAATGGAGAATTTATTACAGGGGAAGATGAAAATACCAACCTGACAATCAATTCGCTTCTAGACGGTGTTCGAATCACAATTTATCTCCATTGTTGATTTTATCTTCTACTTGCAGGTATGTGCTGCAGCACTAAGTCTGCGCTTGTCTCAATCAATGATTCACATTCTTTCTATCTCATCTTTCTGTTCAACTTAACAACTCCTTTCAATGCTTAAAACGCAGTATCGACACAAGACAAGCAAAGCGCATGGAGTGCAAACATGAGCGTCAGAACAGTTTTTGTTGCATGTGTTTCATGTACACATGAAAGTAGCAGAAAGACTAAAAAAGAGACTCAGATTGACAGAGAGGGATATTGTGCCCATACTTTGAAGCGCTGTTATCTCTGAAAAGCATGGATGTAGCATGTACACCACTGGAGGTAAACGCATGCTTGAATGTGAGCCGAACAATAGGGGAGCAGTGAAAAGAAGTCATTACTCTCTCATGTTGTTTCTGTTCTACACACGTCTAACCCAAACGATTTCCGTTTCAAGGTTGCATCCACTTTGATAAACTTGTGGAACCAAAGTGCTGCTCTGTTTTCCTCCATTTGTAGCCACTTTGTAAGCCTAACTGTACAGCAGATATTCAGCAGATAAGTTCACTATTTAATTGTTAGCATAACAGATTGAAAGACATTATACGTTTAATAGTTTTTAACCTAAACATTAGAGACTTTGTTAGTATTTTTAACGTTGTTTACACTAGCTGTTAATTACAACATAAGCAGTTTTAAATATATGCAATTTAGCTAGCTGTTTAACTATTAAGACAAATAAAGACATAAGTAGCTTTAACTATCGTTTTAAAACCATGAAATATTAGCTGATTTAACTGGTTAAGCCACACGTTAGCATAAAACAAATAAAGCTATGTTAACTATTTTTAAAGTATTAAGGAATGAGTTGTTTTAAATGGTTTAACCATTAGAATAAGTAAAAGCAATAGTTGTTTTAACTATTTTAAACAATTAAACACAAACAGTTCATGTCTAAGTTATCATAAGACAAAGAAAGCCATTGGCTGTTTTAATATTTTTTTTAATCAATGAAGACATCAACTGTTTTAACTAGTCCAACAAAAGATGCTGTATATAGACATTAGCTGTTAAACTGGTTGTACTGTTAGCATGAGAGAAAGAAGACATTAGCTGTTAGCTGCAGAACCCGCGCACACACAGGGAGAACATGCAAACTCCACACAGAAGGGCTGCAGGCCGGGATCAAACTGGCGACCCTCTTGCTGTGAGGCAAGAGTGCTAACCACTACATCACAGTGTGGCCCACAGAGGAAAATTAAGTAGGCTAAATTCAATGTTGTATGCAAATGTATCATGTGGAAGATATGACACAGAAATAGTGCATAATGTGCAGAACATAGTCTGTACATGATCAATAATGCAATCTCTTTGCACATTGTTCTCCTTTAAACAACAGTCTCAGGGACGTTTTCTCATTATTTGATGGACAACAAAGGGGCAGAACTGGCTGTTGTCTGCATGTTGTTACATTTCAATTTCAATGGAATTTCATGATAAAAATAGGACAAAAATCATTTCTTTCTTCTGATTACAGAGTCACTTCTAGTCACTTATTTTTATGAACCTCCATGCACATACTAAGAGTATGCATACAATTTGATAACAAATCTCAACAGCAATCTATATTCTTCTATAAAAGCTTACAACTAAAAATAGGAGACAACATAGCAGACACCCAAAGTAATAGCTTGTAATATTGCTGCACACACTTTCCGTAATAGATTCAGTGAACTGAAAAGAAAACAACATGACCCTACTTGTTCAATTGCTATTTTCTTTCCCCCGATATTTCCTCCTGACCATATGTTCTCCAGAGCTATCTTTACCAGCGAGCATGTGAGTGTGCTGTGTGAGCCCCATGAGGGGTGCAACAAACTAGCAGGCCTCTGACCTCCAGTTAGAATGAGGACTTTCCATCTCTGGACAACTTGCCCTCTGAAGCTCTGTGCTGTCACTTAAATGGCTAATGGCTCTCATTCCCTCGATGCAAGAAAATTAGGGGGCCTAATACAACAAAGTGGCCTGGCTTTTGGTGTTTGGGGGATAACAGATTGTTTTCAAAGCACTGGAAGGGGGCACGCTCATTGTGCGGATGCCTCATCAATCATCATTTAACGGCCTTTAAATGGGTGTGCGCTTCCCTAAGGGATTTTCGGATTGAACTGCCAAAGATATAAAGGGCAAGCCTACTGTATGTTTTCCTTTCTAAGCAGTTTCTAAAGTAACTCAAATCACCCTCAGCATTTAGATGGAGGCTACAGAGTGTGCATAAATGTTTCAGGAAACAACCACCGTACCAAAAGATACAGTAAACAGACCTTAGTTTGTATAAATGGTAGTTCTTTAAACCACTGTTTTCCTGCTGACGGATGACAGAAACTTGTCTGTAAGAGCCAGCATTAGGATATAAATACAAGAGGAAATACTAGTGTTAAGGAGGAAGTGAAGAGGACTATTGATGCCCTCTTCATCAAACAACTATCATGTATAATTTCTGCAATCCCCAGCCTCAGAACTAAACATTTAGGAGAAATCAGAAATGCAGTACACCAATCAGCCAAGGCCCTTTTATAGCTGATTACTGGACTCAAAATATGCACCCACTTCCCTCTGAAATGCTTTTTAAAATTACATGTACTGCATATTTTTGCTCACATTTAACAAAACAGTGCAGTCAAACAGAGCTTTTTTTCTCTACAGGACTAGTTTGAGATGTGGGGGAACAAGTTTCTTCACCTTCCTTCCATGAGTCCTATAATAAGTTTGATACTAGTCTTGAGTCAGGATATTAAGTGCAAAGCTTAGCGGAGCATAAAAGACTGTAAACAGAGGGGAAGCAGCTTGCCTGGCTCTGTACAGAGGTAACGAAATATGCCTGTCAACACCTATAGGACAACCATACAACATGCAACATGGAGTTTAAGGGTCAATCAATGACCTAGCAATGTGGTCATTGCAGTCAGGTTCTCATATTTACGATCATTTTAATGTTCAGTGTTTTTTCGAAGGTGTTTGGCTAATCAGCAGATGGGCTGATTGCTGAGCTGCTGCTAGCTAATTACTACAATTACGTTTACGTTTTTCTCTGCTCAGCCCAAATTCATGTTGAGACTGTCCTCTTGCACCCTGTAGTGGCCAAAATAATAATGAACGCCGTTGAAGCGGAGTTCATAACAACAAAGTTGTACTCGGGGTGAGGGGAGGTGGACGGATCAGACAGATCATGGACTTTCACCCAGGAGAACAGAGTTAGTGTCCCATGTGGAAACAACACGATTTAATCAACATCATAATCATTTCTGTGCCTCACATTTTTGAATCACCTTTTAACAAAACTGTGCAACCTCTGGTAATCACAGAACTTTACTTTACTTATTTACTTAATTCGCGTCGATTACTTATGCCACCTGACCAGGTTGGTCCTAAACCTAGATTTCCATCAAATTGTAGCATTTTTAAATTTTTTTTTTGTTTTTTACCATACTTGTGTGTATGATGTGTGTGATATGGGTCATTTTGATATACGCTCATATGGGTCGTTATGGGTAATATTCTGTGGTTCAGATTGGAGATCTTGTTGATTATTCGTAGTCAGAATTGTAGTTAATAGTTAGAAAAAAAAAAACTTCCCGTAAAATTTCCATGAATCAGGATATAAGTTATTGGGCATTTGAATATGAGGGTCTACTCAAGACTGACATGTTTTTGGGAGCCAGCCTCACATGTTTTAACACTTCATATTCATATTGTCAATTGGCTGTATTGCAGTGAGGGAAACAAAGGAGAGATTCCTCAATTTCAATAGTTTTTGTACACTAAAAGATCTCGGTTGACCTTGTGCTCACCCTTGGAACCTACAAAGTTTCTTCAGGATGGTGAAATTTCTGTCATTATTTGAACAATAGTGGTGCAATATTCTCTCACCTTTGAAAAACCGTCATTTTCAAATAATTCACCCTAGATTTGTTTTGCATTTAACACTGGCCCAAAAAAAGTTAAAAGAAAACAGGCCAGGCTTATGCACATTATCCACTAATCTTCATTTTGACAGGATAATGCCAGATTTAGGAAGTCTGGGTCTATCCAACCTCTTAGAGGCAAAGCCAGAACAGCAGTGATTTTCCAACAAGATCCTTGTTAAGTGACAGCTTGATGTGCGCCTCTGAATACACAAGTGACAAACACGGTTAAAAAAGCATCCAGTGCATTTCACTCACAACATTGTCATTCATGTGCTGCATTTCATCGCTTTCCTAAAGACGCCTTCTCGAACTTGTCAGCTGAAGTTACTTTTTTGAAAGAAAAAACATTTTTCTTCCTTCAATTTGTATTGCCACCAGCATTTTATAGTAGAATGAGCTCTTTTGTGAGCCTAAAAAGCAATCATCATTTCATATTTTTTGAATTTCTTGGCAGTCTCCACACCCTTCTCATGTGGATTGAAGATGTGCGACTGTGATCTGGAATTGTCGGGCACGTGTTGGCAGTTTGTACGGGATTTTTCTCTTTCAACAGGATTAAAATGATCCATTATAAAGCATAGATTGGGAGGATGAAATATCCAATGTTTATTCACTGCAGGAGATGATGAATGGCGCCTCTGATGGTCTCCCGTGTCAATCAGTCAGGTTGGCTCATTAGGTCAGCAGATTCTGAGCCACAGGGGGATGGTTATTCAAATCCCTAAAAATATGCAGAGACAGTGAAAACACCTTGTCCATGAATAACAATAGCCTCATGCCACAACAGCTTCCTGTGAGGAATACAGCCTCTGAGAAACACAGAATATTAGACGCGCTGCTGAGAAGAGGCTTCGGCTTGCAGTAAATAAGGAGATCATGCATATTAAAATTATGGGCATAAGAGTCAAAACCGAAGCCAATGTCAGAACGCACAACACACACGTATACCTTTACAAAGAGCAAATGAAGTATACACCGTATGCATACTTCTTCTACACTTGCAAGCACACTAGTGTAACACTTGTTTGGACTAAATTGTCCCACTTTTTAAGTGTACTTTCAGCTATGTGTCATTTTGTAACTTAAGTATATTTGAAGTGAACTTGCAAAACATTAAAAGTATACTATTGTAGTGTTAAATAAGTGATACTTAGTGCACTGTGCATAAAGTCCATCAGTATATCCTCCTTTTCAGTACTTTCAGTGCACTCAAAGTGAACTTACAAGTACATAATTATAGTTCACTAAGAGTATATCTCAGTGCACACTTGAAGGAAACGTCTCGATTATTTATACATAGTATTTCTTCGAAAGCAACACATTTTATATATAGCTTGTGAAGCTGTAATTCTCATGGCATGCAGACATCCATGTTTATATTAAACATGTGCATGAATTTATGGACACGATTCATTGCGGTGTGGAACTTCATCATCTCTCTGGGGTCCATCTTTTCACCTCAGCCATATGCATGCATGTCATGTGTCCCCGCTATCCCGTTAGCGCAGGAGTTAGATAGCGGGCTAATGTCTCTCAGCCATCTGAACAGTGGGAGCTGGTCTCCAGCTGGTTCCCTCGGTCTTCAGAGCGAGCCAGGCCTCGAGCTCTGCCTGTAGAAAGTAGGTGTCCTTCACTGATCTCCCTCTTTCATTCTCTAACACATTCTCTCTCTTCATCTCGCTTACACTTTCTTTCACCCTGCTGTATTTCTCGTTTTCTGCCTGTCTCTGCTCGGTGTCGGCCCTCCCTCCTCAGCAGATATCTGGGTTGCATTCAGGAATCAGCCAGTCACAGTTAACACCAGGAGGGGAGGCGAAGGGAGGGGAGAGACCGTAAACTCTGACTATGTGCCAGCACTGTTATTTTCTTCATCACAGAACCCGCCTTGACACAAATAATGGAATGCACTGGCAGTCTTTCAGAAAGACAGCGAGGGGAAAGTGGGCCACTGCCAACCTTAGGCTATGCAAATCCATCCGCAGCCGTCTGAGTTTAGAAATCTAATGATCAGACCGAACCCAAGCGCTTTCCACCCTCTCTTTTTCTCAATCTCCCACTTTTTTTCTCATTTCCTCTCTCTATTCCTCCTTCCTCTTCTGCGTTTTTTTGCCCCAGCTCTGTTACTGGCTCCGCCATCTGGTGCCAGTGCCCAAGAGATGGACTCGGCTCTGGTTTGCAACCAGGGGGCTTAGAGTGGGAGACTGGCACCACGGCTGCTGATTCCAGAATAATCTAACGCTGTGCTGTTGTGGCTCATTCTGCCTCCGATGGGCACCGTGACCACTCAAGCATGTGCCTGCAATTAAGCGTTGTGTTAAGTAAAAACTGCAATTTGCAAAGGCAAGCATGAAGGTGCACTTCAGTAGAACAAAGCAAATTGAAGGGGTGGAGGAGTAACGGTGGAGGCTCATGTGGAGAAAACCAATAATTCCACGTTTTTATTTATTTTCTTTTTCTTTGTG
>CAFUXE010000630.1:518431-533231 GCA_903364295.1 Serranus cabrilla | reverse complement strand
ACATATCTGACTTCATACATACTGAAATGACTTCAGATCTGAAAGGAACAGTAGCAATATCACACAAAGTGCCAGACTTTGACTCAACTTATCAATTGAACAGTTAAAAAACTTAGTTTTCTGTATGTATGTACAAGAAATAAATTGTCACAATTGTCATTTTCATTGTAAAGAAATTTTAAGGAACAAGTATGGGACTTTTACTTTGGAAAGTGACTCAGTACAAACGCTTGACTTCATGTCTCTTTGTAGTCATTGATGTCTTCAATAGTCATTATCAGGAATTACTCACATCATTTTCCCAGCAACCCAAAAATCAAACAATAAATCGGTTCCTTCACAACATTTGTATTTTGTATGCACCCTTATTTTGAAAAACCAACAGGCACATTCTGCTTACTCCACCAACCATCCTTCACTGTCCTCTCCAACTGGGCCACATTAACCTTTCCTGATTTCACCCAAATATTGCAAGTAAAAAAAGGGAACAATCTTTGTTTTCTCATTCAAAAAAAGCTCATCATTTTATTATTACAAGAAAGCAAAAAGTCATTATCTTGAGATGATCCACTAGTGATCTTGAGGCATTAAAAAACACTCTTGGCCGTTCTTAAATATTACATCAATACCACAGCTGCACTGACTTAGTAACCCCACGAGTTTGTTATGAGGATTCATCAAAAAGCTGATTTGAGAAGTATGAAAAAACTACAGAAAACAGCATGATATGAATTTGAAAGTGACAATAATTTTCTGGGTTGGTAATGCATTCATTAAAAAGCACTAATCCCATTCTGTCTTTCCAGCAGGGGTTCGTTTACTGTGTGCCGCTGCCTCTTCAAGGTTTCTCCATTTGTGCAGCAAACAGGCGGTGGAACATTAACGCCTCACCATCTGATCGCGGACTATGATTATCTCTAAGAACTGCTGTCAGGAGCTGATGTGAGCAGCAGCGAGAGGAACACATTTAGGCATCTGTTTTCAGTTTTATCTACAGGTCTGGCCATTAAGATTTCAGCTGAAAGAGCTGCTATTTTTACCCCCGTCTATACAGTGCACTTACTGTCACATACAGCCGGACATGGGGGAAAATTAATAGAAAAAATGCAAGTAAACAGGCCATTTATATCTTTTTATACTGTTTCTCACTCACTTGAGAAGGAGGAACTGTATGTGTACTTTTGTGTAACCTAAATAAATTGTTTTAGACATTTTAACGTATATTTGCCTTCTTGCAGAATCTGAGATGAGGAAATCGATACAAATGTCTGTATGTTAAGTATGTAGGTGTGAGCATGGAGACGGCTAGCTTGAAGACAGCAGTTGAAGTTTAAAAACATTGTTTGCTACACAAAGTAAAATCAAGGGCACAGGAGGAGACAAAAGAACAACTGTTGGTTTGCTTTTCCAAATCCATGCTCACACTGTGGCCTGAGTGGGAATGTGTCTGTGCTCCGACCCCGTTCCAGATGGAGCCAGTGACATTTGAACCTTTGTGAAATTTACTTCTCAACAGGCTCAAAGTAACAATCTGGATGATTGGTTGCAAATGTCCTTTGCCTTTAGCCCTTTAAAGTCATTGTTAAGTGGAACTTAGAGCATCTAGACTTTACTTTAATGAATGAACATGTCTCAAAAATACAAATATTATTTTCCACTTGCTAACTTAAAACTTTTAACCAACTTTAGTCCTGATCAACTACCAAATATACAGAGACTTTTTAAAGAAATGTATCCATTTAAAAGGCTGTCTCTGACATAATATCACTGTTGTTTTTTATGAGTTTTTCTAAATACTTGGTAACAACATTTTACTCTCCCTGAAACAGCTATTAAAATACTTAAACAAACTCTGTTTTCCACTTTCACTGAGTGACATTTTTAACCAACATCTGCCTGGTCACAATTGCCAACTATTTTTCACAAATTAAAAAAAAATACCAACTAAATTATTTACATAGTATACCACTGTTACCTTAAGAAGAATAAAGTCATTTATATTAATTAAATGCTTGTCTTGATTATTTTCACAGTCTGGAATATGTGAATGATTAAGAAAAACAATATTTTTATAAGTTGCATCAAACACTGCAGTGCTCCATAATACAGCCACAATGGCCTTTGTAAAACCAGGAATATAACTGGCTGAGCAGAATTAGAAAATGGCCAAATAGTGAAAATTACAATTCTGACAGGACTCTGGATTAAAACACTGATATACTGGAATTCAGGATTTCATGCTATGGGATCAAAAATTGTGGTTTTAATGGGCTTCAATGCGACATTTTTGTCTTAAAGGGTACTGAGCGTCTACATTTTGGATGCACAGTTTATTATAGACATATAGGAGATGAAGTGTCGTATCCAATGTAAGGATAATAAAAAAATAATAATAAGAAATGCATGCACCTTCCAAATGTATGTCATATACATTAACGCAGCCAAAATGATCAAATTATTAAAAAGCCAAAAATGTTCATAGAGATGCATTGTTTTTATGAGTAAACATGGCCATGAAGGATTCATGTATTCATAAATTGCTGATGTATGAAGTGATTCGGTCATGAAATAACAAACTACACAGGATGAAAGTATGTGACTGTGTCTGCTTCATTTATTCGTTATCACACCAAAATTGTTTGACACACGGTACATAATTTCTGCAGCTGGCTTTAACGTGTTCAAACACTTGAGCGGGAGTTCATATGTAGCATAAAGTTTAGATCTCGCCTGAGATCCAGTTGGAGGCGAAAGCTGCTTTCAAGTGCAATTTGAACAGATGGTTCACAAGCGTTCAGTGTGAAAGGCAATACATACAGAACTATGCCAACAATTTCAAGGCTGTCAGTTTGGATACTTTTACCTGAGGTTATTTTTACTGGACATCACACAGGAAGTACAAGAGGTTGAGATTTTAACAGGCAGCAGCCAGCAAGAATTACCTCCAACATGAATTGTATCCTTTTTAAATGGACTTTTTGTGTATTTTGTACACCTGGTGGAGCAGCGAGTTCATACATAATGCATTTGCACCTGCTCAGTAAGCATAATTGTGTGCGTGTGTGTGTCTGTGTGTGTGTGTGTACACCTGTTTTTTCTCTTTTCCTGTTTTTTCTACATATTGGTTAAAACTGAGATTGAAGAACATGATAGACTGTTGTAAGCTGTTTTCTAACCTCATCTTATGTTATATTTTGTTTGATTTGTCTCCATAACTCAAGAGTGTCCTGACTCTAATAATGGTAATTCATGACAGAGCATGAACTGTATATGAAGTGGACATACTGACCATGATGTCACACATTGGTTTGCTGACTTTTGAAGCCTAAACTACGGCAATTTAGCTGTCGCCATCTTGGTTTTTGGAGCCAGAAGTTGAGATATTGGGATGGAGAAACGTGGATTAAAGTTAGCTTGGTTAGCAGGATGCCAAAAATGAACAGCTGACTCCTTAGAGTTACTTTTCATACAACTGAATGCTGGACGAGATATTCTTAGGTGGCCAAAACATTACAATTATTGTGTGTAATCTAAAAACTCACTGTGAAAGGGGCTAAATTCTAAGACCGGAAACATGGACAACACCGAACCCAAACTGGGCTACAACATAGAAAAAACGTGTTAGTCACAAGATAGATAATACTCCACTTCATCCTCTATTTCACTTTAAATGGGACCATAATTTACAAAATGAAACTCATGCTGTATTGAAGCAGACATGGAACTATCAATTGAGACCATAAATTAATTGGGAAAATGTTTACTGAGGTAGTGAATCCAGAGCGAAATAGGATAATTTTCTGATAGACTTCTATACATCAGACTTCTTTTTGCAACCTGTGGAGTCGCCCCCTGCTGGCCATGGGAGAATGCAGGTTTAAGGCACTTCATTCCAGGCTGAGGGGTTGGTGCTTGTGACAGAGCCAGAGCAATGCCCAAACATGAACCATCTTAAACCTTTAAAACTTTTAATTTATTTTTTAATAACAATCGGGAATGTCACTGTGACTTCTGACCTGACCCTGCCCTCCACCTGCCTGCATGTTGGTTCCGGGGAGGCAGCTGTTCTCAGGACAATGTCACACAAACACATCAATTGGACATGCTGCATAAAAATACTTAGCATTTTATAAGAGCCCATTCTTCTTCAATCTAAAAGCCACAATATAACCCATGCAGACAATTCCAACACTTAACATAAGGTTATTTATTTTACTCAGATTTGATGAACTTGTAGGCTCTTGATTGTTTGTGAGTGCTGTTGATGAGTCGAGTGATTGAAAGTAAACTTAAAGCAAACACCATGGATCTAAAATAAACAAAAGAAAGAAAACTAATCCCCCCAAATCCAAACAAAACTAAAATGAATCAATCTATTTTTATATTATGTCCACGTTTAGGCTATGGTTGAGAGACTGGGCCTTGTTTGGCATCTTAAGCTTTCCACACACCTGGTTTAGCACATTACTCACATGTTCTTTTTCCTTTAGTCCAAAAGACAACCTCTAGAGGGCATTACCACACAAAGAACTGACTCTTACACTGAATTATAAAGTTGGTTTATGAAGAAATGACATAATGGGCAATGATCACAAATGAGCTAAAACCTCTAATTTCCAATTAACTGAAGTTTGTCACGTCATATTCATAAACTGACATTATTCCTAAAGGGAAACATGTAAATGAACAGTGTTCGGCTTCCCTCCATGTTGCCAGCACCAGGAGATCTTCGCACATATACCAGCAAATGGAGAAGGGTCTATCTATGGTCCTGAAGACTACACAACACAACTACTTTACTGCACCGAAAATAACTCCCTGGATTAACATCAACACAATACATAGTTACTCACAGTGCTGCTTACGATCCAATAATGGCCTTCCGTAACATTTTAAAACCTAATGCATTATATTGCATGCATTATATTTCCATTTCCATTTCAATAGTTTGACTTCCAACAATGTATATTTAGTGCACTATTCAGTCTGCGACCCGAGTTCAGTTAAGCGGTTAAGGATAATGAACCATATTCAACCATTGCATCCAGCTGTGACTCCCTAACAAGCGTCTGTCAAGTTAAGAATGAAATCTTGTAGGGAGATTTTGGTTGCATGGCAAATATGTCTTGCCCTCTTTTATATAGTCTATGGTCTTGCCATGCAAATAATGCTAGAGCTGTGAGGTAAAATTAGCAATTTGGTGGACAATTAGATTTAAAAAAATAATTCTGTGCTGCCGATCAGACGCTGGCTTAACTGTTGCTCTGTTATCAAAACCAAACAGTGGCAGGAGATCAACATGACCTCATACCTTAATGCTAATACCTAATACCTAAGAGTTAAATTGTCTCGTATTGACACTTTCAGTATTAGTGAGATATATCTTGCAGTTTAAATGTAAGTCATATAGACCTTTTTGGAAAACATGCTAAATGGATGTTAACATGCCCTTTGATCTTCAATTACATTTCCATGTACTTAAAATGATATGATACATTCACTGTCTGTATGTCGGCTGTGTACAGAGGCTGTTCACAATCCAAAAACTCCAAAAAAGGACAACATTGTCCTCTATTTGCAGACTATGATGCAACTGAAATTGCATGGTGATGGAAGCTAAATGACCTTGGACTGTGCCTCTGTGCTTTTAGTTCCATTGCTGGATGTATGATAAAATGTACGTCCTTCAAATGGACAGCATATTTGCAAAAGATGAGATTTCAACAATCCCTGTGATGAGAAAAAATGGGCATGGAGTCCACACTGGATGGTGAGATTACAGAAAATTAATAAAGCATGAAATGTAAAGAAATGTAAACCCTTAAACTTGAATATTTCACTATGGAAACAGAATCCTATTTGGGACCATTTCTGAGCTGAGCAACTCGATGCAATGCAGAGAGGAGCGCTTTATTACGATGCCAATATCTGATCACACCCAACTAGCCAAATCCATATTGTTTGATATGTGACATGTAACCCCAATATGTGAGTAATTGCTGTTTCATCTCTGGTTTGCCTCAGATGTGGAGGATGGCAGGGCAGGACGGTTCAGGAGCCTCAGGGGAGAGAGAGAGAGAGAGAGAGAGAGAAAGTGAGAGAGAGAGTCTATGTTCTGGGAACCAAGACAGCTTTCATATGATGGTTTTGATCAGCCCTCAGGCTAGACAGAGCCTGAGATGTGTGTGAGTGAGTGTGTGAGAGAGAGTGTATATCAAGATGGACAGGTGGTGTGCAGTTGTGTGTCCCCCTGTGTTTAAATTCTCATCTGTGTATGTTTAAGCTCATATGCGTGTGGAATTTTGATGCAGCTTGTAGAAGGCGCTACGTGCATGTAGTGTGTGATTCTTGAAAGCAGGCGGGCTTGGACAGCATGTGCAAGCCTCGTGCTCCCGCGGTGGGGTCAGACTTCTGTTACGGACACGAGCCCATTAACGCGTCCAGTTCAAAGGTTCAGACCTGCCCACTGGTGCTCACAGCTGAGCACATGACTGACAGGGGTTTGTCCCTTTATGAAGCCAAAGGGATCCCGATGCATCCATTAATTTCTGCACAGCTTTATGAACACGGTTATATGCAAAATCTTATTATATATTATAACAGCAATAGGCAGCCAGTGGCCCAAGGGTAACATCAGTTCTCACAGCTCACCTCCATCACAGCTTTGTCTTGACTGAATGAGCATATAAACCACCATGGGGACAGAGACAGGAGCTATTAAACAGCTGAATGGCTGTCTGCATGTAGGTCACACTCTGTAAATTGCTCTTAAATTGACAATATATGTAATTATTTTTTTTTCAACATTTATTTTTGATAAATCATATTTAATATACAAGTTTCCTGCAGGTGGACAGTGATTAAGCTCACTGGGAAACAACAACCTTGATTTATCCCTCTGACAGCCAACCATGCATCTCATCTTATCTAAAGTAAGACGATTGGTCCCTTTATATGTCCGTTTATTTACCCAACAAAATATGTAACAAAGGTCCTTTCAATTTAAGACAATTAAATGCAGAAATTAGTGACAAATTAAGCACATTTTACTTAGACTTTTCCATTACTTTACTCATTCATTTGGTATATTTGAATATTTGAATATTTATCTTATGTAAGTTATTGATTGAAAGTCTTTTTTTTATTTTTATAAATTGATTAAAATGTCCTTATATCCTAGTGCATTCATGCATTATAATGTATTAAGGGGCATTTATTGGATGATCAGTGAGACAACCAATAGAAAGACAAAGCTTTGTTTTGACAGCACACACACACGTACGCACACAGTGGTCTTTCACTTGTGAAGCAGCTGTAAAGGTGTCAGGGTCACAGTCTGTGTGAAAGCTAAAGTAACCAGTGTCGTGCTGGGCAGGGCGTACTCTGGATATGGACCAGAGCCCATCATCACAGCAGGAGCCAAACAGAAAGCCTGGACACCAGTTGATAATTTTCTGGCTGTTCTCTGCTTTGTAAAGAGAACATTTTGCTCCTCTATTTTCGACAAAATATTGCTTACAACATATAGGTGGACACATGCAGTGTTCAGAGTCAAGGCACATACACAATGATTTTAATGGTCTGACAGCTCATTGTTTTCCAGATCTTTACCCTTCTGGAGCCCTGATTACTATTTTTAAGTCCATCACTTAAACCTACAGATGGTGGAGCTTTTCTAAGTAGGACCCCGAGCCTCTGAGAGAGAGAGAGCGTCTTTGAAGTTGTAACACTGGAAAACTTCTTTTAATCATTTAAGACCCTCTAAGAACTTTTCTGACTTCGATTATTCTATACACCAAATACTGTAGCTGTTAAAGAGACAGCTGCTTCATTCAAGAGGTGGAGAACAAAAATGGAGCTTAAAGGAGAGTGAATGTTGGGTTTTCGGCAGGTGCAGGGGCATAACTTCAGATTTTCCTTGGCCCAAGTTACACCCGTAGTTGTTATGAGATTTGGGCCAGAATTCTGCTGTTAGACAGACAGACAGATGGACACATTGTCACACAGGGATAAGGCAAGAGAACCCAAATGCAAACCCAGAGGCAGATAATGGATAATAAAAAGTCTTGTAATGAAAATCAGGAAAATATCCACAACAATGGGGTCAGGTCCGGGGCAGTAGAGGGAAATCTAATGTCCACGGGAGGAAAGACAGGGTAAGGCAGGCGGCAGACCAACAGGCATACTGGTTAGTATCAGCTGCGTGGCTGGCCGGGCAATACGCCGACTTAAAAACTAGCAAAGTATAAGAATAGCAAAGGCATCGGCAGGGATAAGACGAACTCAGAACCAAGAACTCAGGCAGGGTAGCAAACAGGTAGACAGGCAGGAAACAATGCTGGAATGTGACTCGACAAGGGAAGACAACGAACTGGCACAGAACAAAGGAAACACGGGGTATATATACACACAGGAAGACAAGACGCAGGTGAAACACATTAGGGCGGGGAAAGGTAATCACAAAGGCGGGAAATGAGGGAAACAGGAAGTAAAGACA
The DNA here is from genome assembly GCA_903364295.1 of Serranus cabrilla. Lineage (NCBI taxonomy): Eukaryota > Metazoa > Chordata > Actinopteri > Perciformes > Serranidae > Serranus > Serranus cabrilla. The sequence goes on along the minus strand of CAFUXE010000630.1, from coordinate 524,734 downwards.
CCAGACATGAAACAGGAGGAAGGGTTCAAAATAAAACAGGAATTGAGAAGACAAAATAAAAGCACTACTGTCTGGGAGGAGTAGTGACACACATTGACAACTCCCACAGACACATGGCCTTACGCCAATAAACATGTATGTAATAAGTATGCTAATGGCCATATCTGCTTGATGGGTAAAAAACATTTTGCTAACATGCTTGCAGCTTCATAAGGTTAAAGTATGCATTGTTTTGTTAGCTTGTTGCGCTGCCCTGAGTGTCCAAAGAAATAAAATGAATGCAGGTTTAAACATTAAGTAAATAGTTCAAATTTCCTGTCCGAGGGCCCCATTAAAACAGTCACAAGGCCATTTAGGGTGTGTCAAACTCTACTTTGCAAGTTAAATGGTGCATAAAGGAAGGCAAAGGGCAAAGGGGTTGTATTTTGTCTCTTCATTAATCATTGGTATGGTTTTGGTTTAACATAAAATAAACCAATCAGAGCATAATTTCCCATTCCTTTTAAAAAACAGATGTGTCTGCATCTGGTGCATTGCTATTTAAATGTGGGATTCTGCAAACTGGAGAAATGAGCTGGAGTCCAGTGACTGCCAAGGTTTGGGCACAGAAACCACTTCTTTGGAATACTGGGCCGTCACACCAATGGGACAGCGTAACAATGGTGTGGCACCCATCAAAGCTCTCTGATGTCAAGCAGGTGTGGTGATGCCATGAGTCTGTACTTGTCTTCTGGCATCACCAGAAATGTTACTGAATAATATGTCCTCCAAATAGATGGCAAATACTGTGTCATTGACTTTAGCATCATTTTGTTTTTGTTGGTCAATGGTGCATCGTTTTCTGCTGCTTCAAGATAGCAATGTTCCAACAACGCGCCTCACCAAACCTCATTTAAAGACCAAAAAGCTCATGGATGCACATTTCCTGCTTAACAACATGGACTCTGTGCATGAAAATGACAACTGTGTTTGCTTTAAATTTGTAATTACAGTTCTGCTGTGTGCCATGGATGTAAGATAGGACCCTTGATGATTTTTGCACCACTAGCCACAAAAGTCTATGGATCATGCAGTTGTTTATAGCTGCCTCTTGACCAACCAACATTTTTGGTGTAATGGGTATGTGACTGTGAGCGGCTGTATCTTTTAATCATGTTTTATTGTTATTTCAACTGTTTACATCATCTTTGTATCACATCGCTGGATTTTAAAACATCTCACTCTCTCACTATAACACTGAATATTAAAGAAAAAGTTTAAGCAAAGACACACTAACAAGATGATATGCATAATTCAGTGATGCTTTATCAAACTTAATAATCTTGAGAAGGGCTTAAAAGTGTGCATGGACTGCATTTGGTTGCACTCAGTAGCTTCACCAAAATTGGCAATTTTTCAAATGGATATTTGTTGCACCATTTCAGCTGCAGTTGCTGGAGTTTCCAGAGACATAGCACTTATCCAAAATGATGAATCAGTTTTATCTTCCCACTGTCAAACCATTCGCACTAATGGCTGCTTGTGGCGATATTTATTATTAATGTTGTTGGACATCAGAAGCTTATGGGATCCATTCGGTCCACATGGCCTTTAAATCTGGCTCTCCTTCTCACTGTGCTCTGTACTTGGTGTGTCGGCTTTTTAACTCTGGCTGCTTTCGATTATGAATATTTTATGCGCTGATTCGAGGTAGGTTTTGCATCTGGCTTATCAATACATCATAGTTACATGTGAGACAATTTTGCATAGATGCATTTAGATTAAATGGAATTGCTAAAGATCAATCATGCGTGGTCAATTGACTTGATGGACACGAGCTGTCGGCTGTTTTATCTGCCGGGAGTGTATTTTAAGCGTATTTTGAGTGTTGTAAAAAGATGTTTGGAAATGCAGCGCACAATTATTGAAGCTATGAGCAAATTTCTTGACAATCAGACCTCAAATTTTAGCAATTTGACATGTCTCGCCTGGCACATCACACTGATGAATGGAAAGGATCTCACCATACAGTTCAGAGCAGGAAAGCTTCACTTACTGTTCTGATTATTAGAGCGCCGTTGATCAAATTTATGACTGTAATTTCGTCTGGACATGCTTGTGTTTTCCATTTACATATGGTTTATAGAGCTGTGATTTCATTTGCATAATAGGAGCTCAAAGTGATATGCTGATGAAAGCAGAAGGGAGGGCTCTCAGTAAACTTTTTATGGGCTGCTGTTAAAAGAGGGGAAAGCAAATATCACACTACACTATGCAAGAGTGTGTGCGTGTCTTTCCTTTTTTCCTTCCTCTCACACAATTCACATGCACATGCACAACCTGATGGCAAAACCATGAAAGGGAATGCTTGAATCTGTAGTTGCTTTCAGCCCCCATGAGCACACAGAGGATGTCAATATCCTTCAAATGCCAAAGAAAACAAGAAAGAGTCAATAGACTGTCCATGCACAATAAAAAACAAAACAAACAGACAAAAGGATGGTGTTCATATCTGGCAAATGAACAAATATTAAGAAAAAAAACAGCTCAGGGAATGTGTTTCTGTTACACATTAAATCCAACACTAATTAATTCAGTTTAGCATATTCATAGCGAGCACAAAATCTTCAGAATCAGATGCATTTATTCAAATATTCATAAAGGTAGGTGCTGACTCTGTGTATAATGCATTTCATTCCTAATATTTCGCTACTGAGGAGAGTTTGTTGTTGCATTATTATAATTACCTGATTGAATTTATTTGATGATGCATCTTAGACTTGGTTTGCTGATAGTACACTAACAAAGACTAATACAGAGTTCAGGAAAGTTCAATGCATATGGAGAGCCGAGAGTGGAGGATCGAGGTACTGGATAGAAGGATGAGGATCGAAGGATAAAGTGATGAGTAGGGGACGGGAAGATGAGGTGAAGGCATGTGGGAGATGCCGGGCTCATGGACGGACAGATGGAAGAGAGAGACGACAATTCAGCATCGGCTGCAGGCAGGGAGACAGAAGCGAATCAAGGGAGTCGAGAATCTGAGTGGGGGAACTGATAGGGATCGTGCCCCCAGTGGTTCCTGTAATCAAACAGAGAAAGAGAATCAAGAAGTAAAAGAAAAAGATGGTTCAGACTCAGAGGAAGGCAATGACTCAGATGTGCTTAAGAAGCCCACGTGTGTGGATGTGGGATGTGTTTGAGGCGTGGTCTCTGTTCCCTACCTTTGTATTATAAAACTGCATATAGTGCTATGTCGGGGCTAGATGAGAGAGTTGCCCCAACAAGTGATTACCCGCTGTTTGACAAACAAAGTGTCTGTTTCTTAGTTTATCTGTTAAGCTTCCGCATTGGTGGCAATCATGACCGGAGGCGTTATATTTTCGGGTTCTCCATCCCACTCTTGAGATGGAATATCTCAGGAATGCCATGGGGGAATTTCTTCAAATTTGGAACAAACGAGCAACTCCTGCTTGTCCAAGCCAATGTTTGAAACCACGTTTCAAGTCTTTCCTAAATACAGCATGATGTCCTTTAAATTTTGGTCCCATTTAGAGGAAAAGATTAAGATAAAGCAGAGCATCCCTTAGAGTGTGGCTACCTCCTGAACCATGATGCACTGTGTTTTCATCTGAGGATTTTAACCCTTTCACAGCATGTTTCCAGTTCCTGAAAGTTCACTGTAAGACATTAGTTGGTAAAAAGTTTTGTTCTACTTCTGGTTATACAAAAAGAAACTCCAAGGAGTTGACTGTTCATTTAAAAGCGTGGATGCATCCTCCTAAAAAAAATGGTTGATTGACCCTTTAATTCTGAAATGGCAGAATGTAAGAAGATAGTATGTAGTGAAAATCTGGTTTGGTTTCTTCACTTGTTCATGATTTGTTTTGCCGCTGCTGACTCGGTGTCCACTGAGACTCAAGGATGAACTCATTAGACTTTAGTGGTCCAAAGTCAGGGTCACTGTGATCTCACATCCATCCAATTCTGGCTAACCTTATGTCTCAGGAATGCCTTGTCCACCGCAATTATGGCAGCATAGATGGCTGAACACACAAAGCAGTCGCTGGATTCGTCTTTGGAGAAAGGTTAAGGAACTTTAGCAGGTGCCCTTCTCCTGCATTGATCTACTTTATAATTAGTTGCACAACAACTTATTCAAAGGGCTCTGATGGGAGGAAGCCATGCCATTTGCATCCTCTGCCTTCCGCACAGGGACTGTAGAAGAAGGAGTATGCTTTTGAGATAGCAAAATGAAAGTAGGAATTATAAATGATACTCTGCTCTTGGATGCACATAATTAGGAGTTGCAGTGCAGGAAAGAGTGTGTGCACATGACAAATGAAGCCTTTACACATCAACCGGACCTTGTTTGATGTTGCTGTCTGTGAAATCCGAGGTGCTACGTGTTCCTCTAAGGGGCAGAGCTGCAGCGTGTACATCAGAGTGACACTCTCCTGCTCATCTCTGTCTCCCCTCTCTCTACACTCACCCCGCTTCTTTCTCTCTCTCTCTCACCAGGCTTACTGGTTGTCCATGACCATCCATCTGCACCAGTGATCAGGTGGTTTCAAACCACGGCTTTGACAAGCAGGTGTGGCTCCTTTGAAAGGTGCTCTTTGGTGTAGTGTAGGAGATGGGGGCAGGAGGTTGAGTATCCATGGATGTGTGTGTGTGTGTGCAACGGGGAATATTATTGACACATTTGCCCTTCCCTGGAGTGCTTTGGGTCCAGACTGTCTGTTGTCTCTCAAGCGTGCTTGTAGTCTGCCAACTGCAGCTAGTAAGGTCACATGTTTTGACCCTCCTGCAGTGAGTGATTAGAAATGACAGGCTTTCACCTGCTGATGCCTTTATGTCACTCTTTTAAAAAAGCAATTATTGTATTATTGCTTGCATCTAACGTGGACCATGGAGCAATGATAAAAAATATCTGGTATTATGTGAGCTGAATTACAAAACCAATTCGACATTGATACAGGAATACAACAGCTCTTCAAGGATTAGTTAACAGTTTTACAGAAATATATTTTCTCACTTAGTAATGAGTGGTTGGATTTGACTTCTTCAGACTGTCTCTGTCCCAACCAAAGTACAAAGAAGATTAATGAAATTGTGTTTTTGGTCCTCAAAGCATTGAAAAATTGGATTTATTAAAATATAACAACATGCATCCCCAGAAACAATGTCCTTGTTAGTCTTGTGAAACAGAAAAAGACTCAAAATAACCAAAAAAGAAACACTGCATGACTACAAAGACACAAAGAGAGAAGATTACAGAGACATCTAAAACCACTACAAAGAGACTCACTGTGACTTTGAAAAGGGGCAAAACAACCTCACAGTGATTCAAAATGACTACAGGAGACACAAAGCAATTCCAGAGAACCTTAAAATGACTACAAAGAGACACAAAAAACTACAAGAGAGATGTGTGTGACACATGACTACAAAGAGACACAAAATGACTACAAAAAGTGGCAAAAACATTGATAACAGTATTTAAAAAGGCCTAAACTTTTACAAAAAAAGTGACAAAAAACTACAAAGAAACACAAAATAACCACAAAGAGATCCAAAATGACTACAGAAGACACAAAGCAGATACAGAGAAACTTAAAATGACTACAAAGAGACACAGAAAACTACAAAGAGGTTCCAAATTACTACAAAGAGACAACAAAGACAAATGCAAAACAACTAAAAGGTGAAAAAAAACAGCCACAGACAAAAGTAGCTGAAAATGGCCTAAGCAATTACAAAGTGATACAAAACTACAAAGAAACACAAATGGCCACAAAGGGATACAAACAGGGCCGGCCCGTGCATATCTGCCGCTCGAGGCGAAAAACAATTATGCCGCCCCTAAGCCTACATTTGCAACGTACTGGTCCATACCAGCAACAACACACATACTGCAATGTGTCATAAACAAAGCAAAAACCAACAACAACACACAAACGCCAACACGTTATACACATAACTCAAAAAGTCTAGTGCAACGCCAGAGTGTTTAAAGTGTCAACAATAAAATATGTATGACGCAATATGCGGGCATTTTGCGGATCCATATACAAATAATGCACAAAACCACAGGTCTGCCTAATAACTCCAATAATCTGGTTCCAAATCATTTACAGCAATTCACTAAATAATAACAGTGCAAATCTCTCCAACACACCACTTTCTCATAGAGATACAAAACAACACAAATAGGGTAGACCAGTGTTAGGGCTATGTCGAGTTCCTATGTGGAGCCTTTTACATTGTCTCATAATCTGATCAGATTTTATAGTGATTTTAGGACTGTATTATGTGATGTTT
>CAFUXE010000630.1:496148-518109 GCA_903364295.1 Serranus cabrilla | reverse complement strand
AAGTGCAGGTGGGGCTTTGTGACCCAGTCAGGTAACCGAATGTAATTGGCACCAGGAGGGCGGATCACTTTCTGTTACTCCTAATGGCCAGTCTGCCCCTGTTGCTACCAAAGAAATAGTCCCAATAAAAAATATTCACATTGTCTTGTGTGAAGGTGGAATGTTTCTAGAAAAACATGTGTCAGTTGAAGTATTTTTAATAACCAGTAGGGGGCGACTCCACCATAGTATAGGGGTCTATGAGAAAATCATCCTACTTCTCACTTGATTTATTTCCCCAGTAAACATTTCCCTATGGTCCCAGCCGTTTGTTTGAAGTCTTTCATACAGCATGATGTTCATCTTGTAAATTTTGCTTTCCTTTAAAGTTAAATATAAAGATAAAGTAGGGCATGCCTTAGAACATGGCTACCTCCTGATTGACATGTTGCCACCATGGTGCACTACGTGTTTTCATCTTAAAACTTTAACACTTTCACAGTGTGTTTTTTTCTGAAAGTTAACTGTAACACTGTGATTGGTAAAAAGTATTGTTCAGTGTTTGCTTGTACTAAAAGTAACGGAGAAAAGGAGTTGGCAGTTGATTTAGAAGTGCAGATGCACCCTGCCAACCAATCCAGCTAGCTAGCACTCATGTTAACTGTCAACATAGCATCCATCCAACTACTGTATCTGTTGTGAGCATTCAGTGGTTCCAAAAGACAAAGTTGGCAGCAGCTGAACTGCCAAACTGGAGGCTTTAAAATAGTAAATCACAAACAAACTGGTGACGTCATGGTGGCTTCGTCCACTTCTTATATACAGTTTATGGTATTTAAAAAAAAAATGTGGATTGACTCTTTAGTCCTGAGATGATAGAATGTAAGACTGGATGTCGTGATGCTAGCTCGAGAATGTCTGTTATCGCCTCTTACTAACCATTTGTCTGTGCTGGAATGATTTGTTTTGTATACATGGGAAATGGGGGGTGGTTCAAATCCCAGGTTTCTGACAGATGGTAGGGGCCAGTGCCAGCATAGGCCTGGGCAAGAGGCCGGGTACAAGGTGGGCCCAAGTGAGACACAAACCACACACAGCTAATCTGGCACACCATCAAACCTCTTGGCAGCTCTCCGAGGGTAACAATTACCGAAGCAAGGTGCTGTAGAGCCGGCGCTTTGAAAATGAAATGAAATGAGTTTTTCCCTCCACAGCTACAATCAGTACAGAAATCCTGATTACCTTTCAAACGTGTTCGTGGTTTCCTTTGTTCCTAATCCACAGAGAAATATGAAGCAGATTAGACAGACAGACAGACAGACAGAGAAAAGGGGCTGCTTTGTGTTACCGCTAAGTGTTTCACATTTACTCACTCTGAATCTCTCTATTTACCAGTCAACAGTTTATTTGGTTCAGATGCTGAAGGAAAGACGGAGGTGTCCGACGAAAAACTTGAGCTGAAAACGTTGGTTCAGGGACAGGCATGGCTGACTGTAATGAGGCACCGAGGGGCCCTGTCAGACCGGAGACAAAAGACCCCACTGGAGTCCTTCACACTCGCAGGGGAAAAGTGCCAATTCTTCTGTCCTCCCCTTCTGGGTTTGATACTTTGAGTGGCTTTGTTCTACTCTTAGCTACTGATCAATATGTCCTGTTCTCCTCTTTTCTGGTCAGCTTGTCACCGAGCCTGTGGGGAAATGTGAAGAAATGGCAGAGTTCCATAAAGCAGATGTGGCCCCCATCAGCTTCCAGGCGCGGCTGTCTGACGTCTGTTTTAGTGGGAGCTGATATTACCCATGAGGAGCAGGGAATGAGAACTTCTATACCAGTGAGGGTTGTTACAGGGAACCATGTATGTCTTCATAACCGCCAAGTCAAATTTAGCATCGCAATCTGTCTCCACTAATCTAATCAGACTGACAGCTCCAAATACACATGTAATCACACCCAAATGTACTTGTGATGCACAGGAATCAGATTTAAGCTGTCTGTGGCACATAAAGCTCATCTTTTTTTGAACGTAATTTTTGTGCTAATTAATTTTATCATGGAATGTACTTTTTATTTTGGATAATGGAAACGTAAAAATCCGATATAACGTATTTTGCTCGTGTTAAGGTTTCTAGTAGAACATTTTTACATATTTTAATGTTCAACGTCCAGAAAAAGCGCAAGACTGCTCTGATTGGTAATTGTTTCTGCATCTGCACTTTCTGTATCTCTGCACCATCATTTCAGAGAATGACTAACCGCTCTGCAGCAGCACTTTTCACCTTTATATTGTGCAGCTGTGACATCACAATCTTACAGAAGTCCTGGCACCTCGTTTAAAGGCACCATTTCTGAATGTGAGCTGTGTGCATTTTACTGTGGATTGAGCACTTTGATACTTTCACATTACTTCCTGCACCGAGCACCTAGGCCTGTTTTTATGTTTTAAGAAAATAGACATGGCAATCTCACTTTTCACAATACGGGGCCCCTTAAGAATCAATAAATGTAACTCTGCCGGTTGGCCCAGCACTTAAAATATCGCAACAGCTAGAGGCAGCAGATGGATTACCATGCCATTTTGTGCAGACATGCATGGTTCCCAGAGGAAGATCCGTGATCATATTGATTTTGGTGAAGCCCTGGCTTTTCTTGCAATAAATATCCTGGTGCCCTGATGATGAATTGTAATCTCTTTTGTTAATCTAGCACCATCATCAGGTCATGATTTACTGCTGGTTACAACAAGTCCGATAGCAGGAAGATTGCACCCTGCAATTAACCTTCACCTTTTGTACTGTAAACACATGGGCAGAGTTTTGTGTCCCTTTGTAGTCGTTACACATCTCTGTGATGTGTTGTGTGTTTTCGTGTTATTTTTGCATTTATTTGTTATTTTTTAAGGCTCTGTGTTTTGTATTTCTCTGTTTCATAGTAATTGTGAGTCTTGTGTATCTTTGTAGCTTTTTTAGTCTCTTTGTAGTCTTTTGGGTCTCTTTGTTGTCAGTTTTAAGTCGTTTTGTGGTAGATTTTTGTCTCTTTGAAGTCCTTCTGTGTGTCTTTGTGGTTGTTTTTGCCTCTTTTCATAGTCCATATGAGTTTCTCTGTATCTATTTCTAGCTGTTTAGCATCTCGTGGTAGTTGTCATAGTCTTTTGTAGCCTGGGGTCCTGGGGCGCTTTGGGCCCCTGGGCCTGTGCCCGATAGGCTTATTCATTTATTATGCATGCATAACCAAGATCTTTCCTGAAACCCTCTCAAGTGTAGTAGTTGCCTAACCTTTCCTCAACCATATCCTCAACTAACACAGCCCTGAAAACCGCAGTGAACAGCTCTTGAAGTAGGAGGCCCAAGTGGGGACAAAATCTAAATAAAAGTGTCCCAGACCACAGTGAAGGACTGCCTAGTCAACTTTTTTAGTTTGCGTATAGTCCCAGACACATTTGGATACAGTTCATTTGTCTACGCCAAACAACTGGGACAAGGTTGTGAAGTCTGTACCTGAGGCAAGGAACCGAACAGCCACTGCCAGCTGTACGGCCGAGCATATGCATGTTTTTTTTATTTTGGCTCTGCAGTGATTGCAGTTTCCAACTTGATGATATTTGAGCAGTATACTGATGCAAGGTGCGACCAGGCCTACAGCAAATGTAGACATATCTGGATACAAAAACATGGCCGAACAGGACCACAGGCACAACACCACTGCATTACTCCTTGACCATGAATCCACAAAGGACACAGCAGTTCATCATCTCATTGCCCACAATATCCATCATATTAATCCAGCCGTGTCATTCGATCTAATTATCTCACAGCGAGTGAAAACAAAATGTGCCAGAGGTGTGAGATTTCATTTGTTTCTGTACATCATGCAGGATGACATTGCCACTGTTGAATGTCATTGTGAAACACAGATGTCAGCGCTATATGAGCCTGATTGCTGCATAATTCTCCTGAAGCTGCTGTGATCCCAAGTGAGTCACTTTATCATTATGAGTATTTTTAATGCATGCTGCTTCGACCTAAACAAGATCCAGTGTAACACTGTGGTAGTCCTAGTTTATAAAACTACCATAGTTGTCAAAATGTAATATTTTGAACAATAATTTATGAAATTCAGATTTAGTTTTAGAAATTTCAGTCAGATAAAGAATACAGGAATCATACATAAAAAGGACAATAGATAAATGAACCATGGAGGAACAGACTTGGAGTGGGTTGTAACAATACACTTCTTTTAATGTCAGGGATAAACATCCAAAGAGTACAAACAGATGGGGATGGTAATTCCATATGTCTTTACGGCAGAGTAGAGCCTTAAATAAAATAATCATTGAGCACACATGGAATGGAAAAATGGTTTGCCACCATACGTTAGTGTGGGTCATAATGGGTCCCAGGGGAAAATTGTTTCTATACTTAGGGCATTGATTTTAGATAGAAAAATAAAGCAAATCTGCTCTGAAATACTGAATATTTATGCAAGAGAGACGGAGAGGGAGAAAGTGTTTTTATGTAGCAGCAGTACATTGAAATCAGCAGGATTGATGGTCTTCTCAACTGTTTGGTAGAGATCATTTTCAGTTGTGATATCTTGTTGTACATGTGTTAACTAACTTAACCTGATCCCCCTTTTGGCTAACACGATGATACACCGTGAGACGGTGGAAATTTGTCCACTGTTAGAGATTTTCCAATACCGTTTCCACCCTGGAAGCTATTCATGCGTGATCTTGTAAAAATCTTGCGGGGTTTTATGATCTTGTGATATCAGTTGTAACTTGATTTGGGCAGACATTGTTGGAAAAATCCTTCGACAATACAGAAAAAACTCAGCCCCCCCAGTAGGTAAGACCTCACTGTCATCTGACAGCCTCCCAACTTAAAACTTCGAACTTAAACACTGTTATACAGGAGGTGTTTCTAAAACTGCTGACAGGACACTGCGAACTGCAAGCAAGGTCAATGAAGAGTGTTATAAATAATTTTTAAACCATGGATGTTTGTGTCTGGTGTCCAGTTGTTCAATCTGTGGGTCTCAGGCTGTGTGGGGGTCAGGGGTGAAAAAATAGAAGAGGGCGTCAGCTGCATTCAGTGGGGCACCAGCTGAGTTTTTTCTAACAACAATCAATCTACCAAGAGGGCATTGTCCACCAGAAGCATCACACAAGCTCTCACTTTATCACGTTTTCCTGCACATTGGGCCACTAAAGAGAACTTTATAATGTTTTATCTGTCGAAGGGGCATCCAGGAGAGCACTTTTTCAACTTTTTTTTTCAACATGGGGCTAAGAAACTTTGTGTTACATTACTGTTTTATCTAATTTCAGAGATTATTTGCATATTTCATTTAATATTTAGCCTTCTTTACATATCTGATCAAATTGTTCATTTAATTTCAGGACTGCAGGTGTGTTACTCATTTACACATAAATTGCCTGAAATTGAACTGATAACAGATATAATTCATCATTAATTAAGTTAAAGGCTTAGACATTTTAATTATTATAAATGATATAGAGTAATACTATAATTTAATATATGTGTGTGTGTGTGTGTGTGTATGTGCGTAAACGAAATTATAAATTGGTTGGGTTTTCATTTTCATATAGTCTTTACAATCGAACTTCTTTTTGCAACAAATGGAGTCGCCCCCTGCTGGCCATTAGAAGGAACGCAGGTTTGACTTTTATGAAAAAAGACTTTAGGATTAGTTCATTAAAAATTGATGGTATGCGATAAGAGAATTGATGAAAAACACAGATTAGCACCCTAAGATTTTAAGGTTAAAACTAGTTGACTACAACTCTAGAAAACCACTTTTTTCTTGCTCTTCCCATGAACTCTTCAGGATTTATGCCTTCTCTGTAAAGTTTTGCACTCTGCTGCTAGTCAGCGCCATGCAAAAACCTGAAAAACTCCCCTGATCTGGCATCTATGTCAGATGTTTTATGTTATTTTTGCAGCTCAATGTTAGAGTTTAACGGGCCCTTTTTGCCATCTCGCTTTACAGAGAGAGGTAAACTGTGAAAAGAGGTACATCTGGAAAAAAAAGAAGGTGTTGTTTAGAGGTGTTGAGATACAGCGTTAAAAATACTCCTGTGCCCTCCCTCAGCTGCAGTCAGATGGATATATGGAGAGAAGAGACACAGGAAGAAGACAGAAGACCCGAAATAGCCTCCTGAAATAGCCCGAGGCATCCAGAGAAAGAGACCTGCCTCCGCCTGCTGTTAATTCCCCCTTGTCCTTGAATGTGTGTGTGGTCATGTGAGAGTGTATAGAAATAGATGTGTGTGTTTGTGTTTACTGTCAACCTCTTTTCCTTCCATTTTCCCTCCTTCCTCCTCCCCTCTGATTTGATTTAAATAAAAGCCACCCAGTTAAATTGAAGTGTCAGGGTGAAAATCCAAAATGTGTTTAAATGAAAACCGGATTTTTTTTTTTCCGAGTAAACATTTCATTTCTGCGCACTCTCACTCATGTTTATTCATTTATGGCGAGGCTATGAAGTAATGTTTCGTTTTGGTTGCTTGCACTATTCATTAGCTTGTGTATTGCCCGAGGTGTAGCTGCTTATAATGGTTGCGGAGCTGTGTTGGCAGCTATGATATTGACAGAACATATGGATTTCATTTCATATTCATCACGCCAACGCCAGGGAAAAAAGACCTATGAGAGCGTGTCTTTGTGCGGTGGAGAGACAAAGTGGTGTTTGCATACGGGAAAGTAAGAAAGAAAAGAGAGGGGAAACAATAAAGGAGCAAATGTGTTTGTGAGTGTTTGCTGTTAGATCTCAATTCCATCCTTTCTATTTTGAGGGTGAATTGTTTTGGAAGCTGCGCCATTTCTGGATGCCATCATCACTCAAGCTGCCCAAGGTCTCAGGCGTGAGATGTTGCCATACATCAAGGTATTGTTGATCGATATTGATTGATCTGTGCAACTTCAGGGAATATCAGTGCCCATCTCTGCCTCTCACACCACTCTGTTTATGTAATTAATATGGAAGACAAGTAGTCACTCAGCCATAACTTTTTAACCTTGCACAAAGCCCTGATAAATCACAAGCGAGGGACATCGGATGAACCGGGCTGGCGGGTTACTGCAGTCCTGCTCTGAGCTCACGGCAGAGGAACCACATTTTCCATGACTATGTTTGGTTTTCTGCATGAGTCACCTGATGCCCTTTTAACATCAGTTTGTTCAAAGAAATGAGTCTCTGCTGGGATTTGGTGCATGAAGGAATGAGATGGAGGTTCTGTTTGGTTTGAGGTTTTGGCAAAGGTCTTTCTCCGGCTTGGCTAAACTCTTAAAGGATAATCACAGTTCTTTTCAAAACATTGTATGTTGTATATTTTTTAGGTTTGGCCATACTGCCGATCAATTGTGATGCAAATTATGTTTGTTACACAACTCTCAGTTTGTTGTTCTTAGACGTAACTTAATAACAATCAAACCCAGTTCTTCTCAACACAAAAACATTAACACAGCAATAAGAGCCGTCTACGTGGGCTTCTTCTAAACAATCTGACCTGAAGGGATAATGTCTTCAGTTGCATGTGTTGTCTGTCTTTCTGCAGCTAATGATAACACTCTACTGATAGTAACTTTTGCTTATTTATGACTTTACACTCAAGGACCTCTCATGGTTATAGTGATAGACGGTTTTGGTCTGGATTCATATCTGAGGTGCACTCAGCTCAATGAGTTTTACTGCATGTGTCTGGATGACTGCCAGAATGTTTTGCGACTGTGGTGTGCACCTAAAATTAACTGAATTTGCTGGGATTTAATTACAATGAACCAATCAAAATGAGGCCAAAATGACTATAACATGATGCAGATATTTAAAAAAAAAAAAAATGAAATCATGCTTCGTCATGTCCACCTGGAGGACAACAAGCAAACAACTTTTGAAATGCTTGTTGTTTGGGCAGAGTTTATTGATGATATTGAACACCTGGCAGAGATCTGCACTCGACTGATTGCACTTTTATAGTGTGGAATTGAATGATGTGGTCCACTCCCACACAGGGCACGTCCAATAATATAAGATATTCAGTTGCATTGTGGGAAGTGGAGTCTTCAGTGTTTTCAGCTGGGGCTGTTGGGATATTTAGTTCTCTCCTTCATCAAGTTTGAAGATTGTTTTTTTTGTTCTACGTTTTGTAAGTTCCACAACTTAATTCAAGAGCAAAACTAAATTGATTGACTTTCCCTTTAAATCCCCTTTAGGGTCTGTAGGCTACAGTAACTTCCTTCTGCAAATCTGTGAATTAACTTCAAAATGACAAAAGATAAAATTAATGGCATAATTTGTCATTCTGAAACTGCAAAAATAATTGAATAAATAATAATTAGAATGTGTCTTTGTTTGTTCTGGTGAGTTAGATCAGGGTCAAGTGAGGAGATTGTGTGTTCAGTCAGGGCAGCAATTAGCCATGATGCTCCTGTAGGTTTTAATGCTGCTTAATGCACAGTGTGTACAGCCGGGGGATATTAAATATGAATGGATTCTGTCTTGATATAATTCTAACAACACCTGTTCAGCTGCTGAATCAGCTCTGTACGCATTTCAAACTCATTCCATCACAGACACACACAGAGTGCTGCAGTCCGCTCTGCCTGCACCAGGTACTAACTGGTGAAGGACCAGCACTCAGACTGCTCATTTTATCATTTTATCCACTGAATATCTGTTTTATTTTTATCTTGTTATAAATTGTTTTAATTGCAGAGACAGTGCGCACGGTGTTTATTCCTCTCTGTACTTGCTCAGAGGGAAACGGATGCATACTTGTTTACTTCATTTGGGATGTCAAGCCCACTGATAATTGAATCTGTTAGTAAAGTGCTGCTTGTTTTTTTTCTGTTTGAACATTTTTACTCCATGTTTTATTTTGACATCCGTTTGACCGCCCTGATGCAAATGTTGTGGGCTGTCCAAAGAATTTCGTCAGGCGCTATCTAATCATGTCTTTCGTTTACACCCGACATGTCCAAACATGTGGAGGAGATGCTGACCGTGGCAACAAATACTCTGTGATCATAGTTTAACTGATATCCTCAGTAAATAAGGGAACTGGTGCTTAGAAATAACATATTCAAAACTGTCAAACCACATCATGTTCAATTTGTTGACAAACTTTATGTTGAGAACCTTGCTCTCTCTGTTGTCTCGTCTTTTTTTTGCACCGCAAGATATATGTCATAGTAGATTTAAACACTTACAGTTCAGTTTGCCTATACATTAGTAAACATCAGCAAGAATAATTTCTGCACAAACTGAAGGTTTTCATACTGCTTTTGCATTTATATATAGGTTGAAATTAGCTATTTATGTAAGTGTTCTTCTTATTCTAATTGGTGTACTTTTATTTGTGCATACAGGCCAAGTACATGATGTTATTTTAAAAAAAGAACTCCACCATAAATAGACATAGAATGCAGCGCAGGTACCAACATGGGACCAGAGCTCGTATTTATCAAGGGTTGCACAATCACTCGAAGGAATTATGCTGCCCGACCCTGAGCTTTTTTTTGTTTTTTTTGGCAAGATCTCTCAGTGTTTGACCCCAACAAACCGGCTCTATTCAAATCCAAACAGACTGTGTACGCAGGCCCACCGTGGGTCTGAACATGACCTTACACTTGAGAGTTATTAATGGAGCTTCTGACTTTCAGAGAGGAGAAGTATTACTCTCAGGAGAGTGTGACATCATCGTTTTACGTTCTCAGCAAAAATTCAATGACATGTTTTATTTCTCCGACAGATGTGCTTTAACCCTCGGGGACCTGTTGGAGCATCACAGTGTTATCGTACGAATCGAGGAGGAATTCACTGTCATGATATCTTGTTGGTAGGGGGGTCAAATGATGCTCCAGTGCTTGATGGTTTTTAAAAACTGGTATGACCATTTTCAAAGTGTCCCTTGACCTTTGACCTCAAGATATCTGAAAGAAAATGGGTTCTATGAGTATATATGAGTCTCCCCTTTACAGAAATGCCAATTTTATGCTAATCCCATGCTGCTTTGGGTAAATACATGCAGGGTTTTTGCATGCAGTAATCTGCCAATTTTAAACAGTGAATTTGACTTTCTGCATACTGGGATTCTTGGAAATGCATAATTTTGGTATGACTGGAAATTTGAGACTCTTGTGGATTCAACAAACTCAACTGTATTCATATGTGATGACTTTTCTCAGAGTAGCATTTCATTCAGCAAGAGCTTCTTTATAACTTGAGCTCACTGTATAAAATGACCTTATGTGACCTCTAGGATAATCACAGCTTTCTGAGCCTTTGACCGAGGTCTTGATGTCGTAATGTAGAATTTTTACCACAAAATCTGCGTAACAAATGGTTTCATACCAAGGATTGCTGCAACAACTTATGAGACATAATTGAGCATGGTTAGACTTTCATATATTATCATTATTATTTAAAAACTTGATCCACAGTGCTGAGCTGCAGCTCACTGCTCTCTCACCAATTTCCATGTAAAGCAAGGCTTTAAGAGATGTTGCAAATTTCAGCACCATGGACAGAGAATGGAGGCCTAATTATCGTAAATCATTTGTTTAAACTTCATAGAAAATAAAGACATGCATTGAACTACTGGGAATTTCTCATAGGAAACCAAGTGGTGTTTGAAAGTGGCAAAGTGGCACAAAATATATTGTAGTTTGAAGATATTAAGGTCGGACCATACAGGCTGATTTCAGTCTTCACTAATATGTTTGAATTCAGTACAGATATGCCTGATTGACGGCATACAGTAGATTGTAAGAATTCCTAAATACAACGACCAATTATTTCAGTTTCAGTGAGTACTACAGTCCAAGTCGCCTCTCACAAAGGTCTCACATTTCTACGGGGCTCCACGCGGTCATACAGTTTACAGGTCCGACAGCCCACGATTGAAACTGACAGGCAGCGCTGAGACTCAGACATTCATTCATTATCCTAAATCGCTTATCCGAATCCCAGCCGACGTTAGACGAGAGGCGGGGTGCACCTTGGACAGGTCTCCCGACTATCACAGGGCAGACACATAGAGACAGACAACCATTCATGCTCTCATTCACGTCGGAGTCATCAATTAAACCTAAGCTGCATGTCTTTGGACTGTGGGAGGAAGCTGGAAAAGCCGCTGACATGGGGAGACATGCAAACTCCACACGGATGCCAAAAGCCGGATTGAAACCCACGACCCTGTTGCTGTGAGGTGGAAGTATTAACCACTACAACATAATAAATCACATTGCATCACTTGTTTATCTAAATGTAATGTAAGTGGATAAGTTTAGCTATGCAATACCATATTGCACGCTTTGTGTTATTAATGCATAACACAAACACAAAGAGCCAGGGAAGATTTATCAAGGACGCATTTTAAGGCAAAACAAGTGAAATTAGTACAATTATTACCTGTAAGTAAATAGTGGACACCACTCACTTAGCTTAGACAATCAATGTATATTCAATTTAAAATAGTGATTTAACCAAAAGCTGCATTACATGGTGGCAAACTAACATTGTCTTAATACTGTCCCTGATGCCACAGAGCTGAAAGAAATAATGTATTTTAGATTTTGGAAAAATGTGTCTCATTGAGGGTTTGAACAGCTAAAGTTATCTCAATATTTATCAAAAAGATTCACAGCTGGGCTTAAATGAAAGCCAGGAAATAATACCAATCACCAGGATAATAACCAGCTTTACTTTAGGGGGTGGATCACTTCATGAGCTGGTTACTGTGGCACAGCTGTCACTCAGGAATGTCTATCATAACAAAGTTATATCTACAGACATGGACATTTTCATAAATTGTGACTAAGTTTTGCCACCTATAGTCTGCTCTTAAAACTGACACTGCTCACATATATTCTGCAGGTCAATAATCTAAAACTAAAACAATAAACTTCCTGCTGACTGAGTTTTCTGTTCATCCAGCAGCTCTGAAACACACTGTCTACCTACCTACATTTATATTGATTTTGTTTGACATTTATTTCGCTCAGGTTAAACCAATATTATAAAACATAATCTGAGATCCAGGTCGTGGCGGCAGCAGACTTTCTCTTTTGGTTCATTTTAATTCCATGTTTTCATTGACAGAAAACAGCGTTATGGGAGCTATTCTCCTTTTCCTTTGAGTATTTTTTTTAAATCTCTTCAAATCTAAAATTACTGGAATGTTTCTTGTTTAATTTTAATGTTGCATATTACAGGAGAAAGCACAACTACGTCTCACCTTTCAAATATCTCTCATCGCCTCTACCTTTCCCTAACATAGATTGACAGATACTTGATAAGATATATAACTTCTGCAGCGCGTTCTTCCGGTTGGACGTGCTTGGAAAACCTCCAAAGACCGGCTCCCCGGGGGCATCCTGATCAGATGCCCGAACCACCTCAACTGGCTCCTTTTGATGCGCGGGAGCAGCGGCTCTACTCCAAGTTCCCTCTGGATGTGTGAGCTCCTTAACCTCTCTCTACAGGTGAGCCCAGACACCCCGTGGAGGCAACTTATTTTGGCCGCTTTTCTCTTGGATCTTATTCTTTGGATCTGAGTTTCAAACAGCATTTTTTCCTTTATTTTAACTTTGACATTTAGTAACTGAAAACAACAGCACTTTCAATAGCAGCTAGATATGCTGTAGCATATAAGTACCAATTCCTCCGATGTTTAATCCTCCCTGTGATTATAAACTGCTTATCATCCTGTAATCAATCCTGCCTCCTAATGACTTTTATGACTCGTTTGTTCACTAACTCCTTTACTCCTCGTCTTAAGAGAAGAACCAAAAGTGTGTCGTTCAGAGAATTTCTGGCCAGTTAAGACTCATTCCTGCTTTGATGTATAAATGATGCATTACATATAGTACACTATCTCTTTTCATAGAGAAACTGGCATGTGTGAAGAGGAGAGTTAGTTGGACTGGTATTATGTATTAATGTAGTGAGGACAAGGATAACATCAAAGAGGATTGAAATAACAAGCTCACCAATAAAGCCCATTAGCTCATAAGACGGGCCAATATAGTACATTTTTTATACATACATCCTATAAGCAAAACTGTTTTTCTAAGCAAGCAATTTACATTTGGTCACCAGTATAAAGAAGAAATATACTAAGACATCTAGCACAATGTAATCACACAATATATAAATACTTACTACCCTTCGATTTAACTATGTAGAACGTTTGCACAGTTGCAGTTTTAAACATGCAGCTGTGAAACAGAACTACTTGTTTAGGTGTAGATAAAAATGGTGGTTTGGGTTAAAGTAGGTGCATTTCTTACAGACGTAAGTTTGTAATGTAGTTACATATGTGACTGGGTTAGTATGTGATGATATGATTACGTACTCATGTAGTTAGATATAGGTTTTTCAGAAAACAATAAATATGAATTTATGATATTTAGTCAAAAAATGACTTTGGCCCTTATTTTTAGGAAGGTTACGATATGTGATATAGTACATTATGTGGTTACATACTTACATATGTGATATGTTTATTTACTATTTTATCATTCTCAAAGGGATCTGACAGATTCCCTCACAGAGAAATCATTACCGTAAGCTAAAGACGTCAGAAATATAAGTTACTTTATCATTGAAAAACTCATGACATTAAGTAAATTATATTTGAAATAATATAATAGAGATAATTCTGGAAAAAAGGACGTTTATGACTCTAACACTAATTAAGGACAGCTAGCTAGCCACTGATTAGCTAACATTTTATATTATTACCCCAATTACCCATATTTCTGAGGTTACGTACTAACAAAATTAAAATATCTCATCGTTGACTTTTTTTTTCCCACAGGGCCCGGGTCAGCCTCCTGGGGAAAAGTCCTGGTTGCCAAGAAAATAATTATACAGCCTCTACTGGGTGTCAAATGGGAGCAAGTTAAATAAATGAATACATGTAAAATCTTTTATATATGAAGTTTGGAGCAGACATTAGCAACTTCAGCTGACTTTAAGTCAGACAAGCAGGACAATAAATAACAGCTTGGAACATGAACATCAGGATATTTTCCAGAAATCAATGTGAAACCCAATGTACTGTGCAATAACCAGTTGGCTTCTTGTACTTCAATATGAAGTTTCCCTTGTTCAGTAGCAACCACAGTAAACACAGCGTTATTTGCATTTATGGATTTTCTCCGAGCTCTGTGTGTCATGTTCTCGCTGGCGGTAAAATAACTCTCTATTCATAGTCTCAGTGTATCTTCACCAAAGTACAGGGCGCAATGGAGGCCATTCGCAGAAATTCTGGCTTTCAGGAGCCTGAAAGGGTGTTGGGCGATGATATAACATGGTCGAACACAAGCACAATACCTCCGCCTCCTGCTTGAAAAGATGGAGAGGGTCAGTACATGTACGCAGATATATACAATTAACAGCTACTTTACATATAGATTACAATGAAGAACTGTGCAATCTCTTGGAGTTAATGCTCTTTGTTTGTGCTCATATAAAAGAGGGTTAAAGGTGAGTCATGTAATCTTGAGCTGTAATACTGTCTTCCTACTGGTTAAGATAGAAAATTGAAACATGTATGTATGATACAGAATGTAAATTCCTGCTAGCTTGTTGTGCAGAATAATAGCAGGATTTGCATCAGCAAAAAGACACGACAACCAAAAAAAGCCCTGGAGTGGGCAAATCAGCATCAAGGCATTCCCAAGGAATCAATGCAGCACTCGGCTGTTCATGAACCAATGAGCTTGTTGAGCTATAATATGAAGTTCCTTGTGTCCTGCAGCCACCACAGCGCATCCAAAACACCATTTGCATTT
The DNA here is from genome assembly GCA_903364295.1 of Serranus cabrilla. NCBI lineage: Eukaryota > Metazoa > Chordata > Actinopteri > Perciformes > Serranidae > Serranus > Serranus cabrilla. Next base: position 503,314 of record CAFUXE010000630.1, on the reverse strand, counting down.
ATGGATTTTCTCCTAGCGCCGTGTATCTGTGTGTCATGCTCTTGCTTGGGGGAAATGGGATCTCTATTCATAGTCTTTATCCATTTCATCTTCACCACAGTCTTGACCGAAGGCCTTTGGAATCAGTCCCACTCACAGAAACGATTTAGTATGGCCCAGGCAGGACTGTCAGATACGGGCAGGGCACACCGGTGCTTGTTCGCGACTTTGTGGACACAACTGATAATGGTGGGGGGGGAGGCGATGCAATCCAATACCACACTATCAAAACAGCAGCCTGAGAATTTACCGTAGATTAAATCAACACCTTTAAACACTTTCAAATTGAATTTGACTTTGGCTATGGAGGTAATATGTCCACACTATTAAAATATGCTATCAATTTAACAAATTAAACATATGTGGAAGTAACTGGTTCAGCTCTTTGATAGCTGGGTAGGCAGAGATGGAAAGTAACCTGTTACTTCATACTTTAAACTCCCATTTTTATTGCTTGACCAGTTAAAAGAATAAAAAGCTGCTTACACATTGATGCATCAATATTAAAAATCAGACAGAATATCTATCACAAGTAACATTTTATCATAGAAGAATTACTTTTACTTTGATACTTTAAGTACATTATAATGATGATTCTTTTGTACTTTTACTAAAGACGGATTTTGAATGATTGACTTAATGTATTGGCACTTTTACTAATAAGCAAGTGAAGGATCTGAATACTGTTTTCTTTCCTTCTTCTTCTATTGCTGTACTTTACTTGAGCAGATACCAAAATAGTGATGACATATTATGTAGTTAATGACTACTTAGCCGCTGATATAAAGTTAATCAAGAATGACTCATAAGAGCTCAGTGTGTTGACTTAGGTATCTAGAAAATCTAGCACTCTGCTCTCAAGTAGCTTTTAATTACCTGGATGGCAAATATGGGTAAATCAACAGCGAGGTCAGGCAGAAGTAATGAATCCACTTTGATGCCTGCTGCCTCAGCCATGAGATAAGTAAGATTTTTTTCTTAATTAAAGATAAAAGCCCTTTTTAGACAATCTATAGCTCGTGGTCTAAAGTGCATGGTGTAAGTGCATTTAGGGCCCAAGGTTGGTGGTCAAACTGCAAAGTGAAGCACAAGGGGTAAAGGAGCTGCATATAGGTTGTTATTAATCATAGGTGGGCATAACATGAATTAAACCAATCGGAGTGTGATCTCATATTCCCTTTGCTATTTAAATGGTGGAGTCACCAAATAGGAGAAGCAAGAAAGAAACAAGCATGTTTTGCCTCCACTGTCCCATCAACAGCTACATATGACTGCATGTGAGCAAATGCAAAGATAACCTATCTAGTTCGGACACTACGAAGGTGCATCTTTCTATTTAACAAATATGCCCTTCAAAAAGCAGGAAAACACTGCGCCATTGACTTTAGACCAGGTTTTTGTTGGTCAATGGTGCAATCACTTAATGTTTTCTCAACAACAATGGCCAACAATGTGCCTGACCACACCTCATTTAAGACCAACATGTCCAAGGGCACAAAGACGGATGTGAGTACATTTGCTACTCAGACAGTCATGCTACCCTGTGTGCTGCTTTGTGCAGGGAGTAAGACTGGGCCCTGAAACATCCCTCCTCCCTCACAGGCGAGTGAGAGATGATGAAATTGTTGGGCAGCTTTACATCACTTTTTTTCTCAGAGAATGTTTCTCGCTGCCATTTCCCACCAAAAACAACTTTTAGGGGGTTTCCGCATGACACAGAAATGATTTTCTTTTCATTTAAAACCCAACAAGTTGCTTGCATCACAATGAGGTAGAACTTTAATGAAAATAACTGTAGTCCTACACCCCCTAAAATGGTTACATTTTAGTAATTTCTGACTTTGCAGGACGCAAAAGCTGAAGAATAATTGCCAAATAAACCCTGAGAGGTCGATGCAGTCTGAATACATCCTGGATGGGTAAATTTTGTAATAATTATTACTAAAGAAATCAATAATCTGACAATATTGATTTAAAAATTATTTAATTGATTTAAAAAATAACTCTATTGGTCGTTGTCCTCTGAAGTCTGTGCTCCTATAGAAACAGTCTCTTGGCATAGCAGCCTTTAAAACTTAGTAGATGTCCATTATACAAAGCACTTGTCTACTATTTAGATACAACAGACTGCTGAGTGCCTAAATTGACCAATCAGGATCGACTATTATACAAAGCAGTGGAGTAAAGGGATTTGATGGGGGTTCAAATGGAATCAGATTCAATAAGCAGCTCCAACATATATGGATTTCACTAAAAGCTCCCTGCCTTTTCAGGAGTTTATAGGCCTTATTTTAAAGTCTTGCCCCCCCAAAATAACATTCAAAGCACTAAACTTTACATCAATAACATCTTTCCTCACGGGTACATGTGTAGTTTTTTAACTAACACTTGCTTCATGTTGTATTTTGACTGTTGAGCTGCTTGTTCACACGTCCCTCACCAAGGCAGCACATCAAAACCAGTAGCTGTCAAAGTAAAAAGAAAAAAAGTATATGATGGTTGAGTAAACAGCCAACTAGTTTATCAGAGGAGTTTTTAGGTCAGAAACATACTGTTAAGAGCCAGAGAAAGCAGTAAAAACCTAGAAAACACAGCCTGTTTGAAACTAACAGCTTTCCCTGCACATCTTCTTGTTTATCTGTAAAGATGTGTCTGTCAATGCCTGTTTGAAACAACCACAGGTGTCAAGTATTTGACAGACGCACGCTATGCGAACTGATGCACTTTTTAAGGTAGACAAGATGTGATTTACAGCTTGACTCATTGATGCATCATGTGATGTTTGAACTTTCCCCAAGTGCAGATTGTGAAAGAGTGAAGGAAGCTTTAATTTCACGCAATTATTCGGCACAGGTGAGTGTCTCTGGCAGCATTAGGAGACGTGGAAGAAAGTGTCCTCAACCAAATTGGTGTCAGGCATTAATTTGACCCTTTACTCTGAAGTGCATTTGTGGCGAATTGCAGAGTGCAGCATTTGGAATCCACTGATAATTTGCAACCACTTTCTCTTTTGGGTTTAAACCCAGCTCACATAGGAAACTTGTCTGTGTATAAAGCGTGTGTGTGTGAGAGTGTTATAGAGAGGGGACGGGGTGGTTCTTGTCAATGCAAATCATTCCCTGCCTGCCATCTAGCTCCAGCTGGCGTGATGCTCTGGCATATTGGCAAGTGAGGCGGGCGGGTCGATAAGGATTTTAACCGCATCTTAAAATGGGTAATGGTGGCCTTTATGTGTGTCATTGTCACTTACCCAAAAGTCACGGCTTCTAAGCGCCACCATCCATCACCTGCCTGCCTGCCACATGCCTCTTTCTGCCTAACTGATTCACTTAAGCTCTGTTTGTTTGTTTGCTCTCAAAGTCACTTTCATTTATGATCTAGCTGGGCATGGGCTACAATTGCATGCAGGGCAGTACTGCACTGAAAGGGGTGGTTAACTTGCTCTCGCCCACACTAAAGCATGTCATATTGCATATAATGCCTACATAGGGAGACTTTTGCAACAAAAAGTTGCAGCAGCGTTTTCTCTGCAGAGCTGGCTTCAATCTCTATTTAAACAATTTCTTTTTTATAAGTGTTGGCCTGCAGTGAATTTAGGTTTACAACTTAGACCTCAACCCGAATGCTTCCCTAAATAAAACAACTTTAACATGAAAAACCAATTTAACAGCTGAGGGAAATAAAGCAAAGTCTAATAATGAGTCACAGTCACTCACTAAATTGCTGTGGGCATTTTTTCACCAGGGGTATTTTCAGATATTTTAATGATCTGTGCTTTGGAAAAAATGAAGAGGTAAGTTAAAACTGTAGGAAATTAATTCATGCTGTTGACTCTTGATTTGAAAAAAAAAGAGAGTTACTGTTTGCCCTCTAGGTGAGTCACGGTGTGCATTGTCAATGCAATGGATGCCCTTGAAAGACTGCAGAGTGTGTCTCGTCTTTACGACAGCAATTTCAGCCACAAATATCTCTGTATTTGCACTGCCTAATGGGTTTGAACGTTTCGAATGGCAATGACAAACTCAGAAATGCAGCTTTTAATGTGGGAAATGGTGACACATATTAACATTGGATTTCTTACAGCGCTGCAGTCCATTAATAACCAGTGTAAAGACTCTCAGTTTGGTTTGATGTGCAGAAGGTTAATAAACCATTTTACAGTACATTTGTAATAAACATGAAAGTGCTGTTAACCCCTGTCACCCCATTTTAAATTAAACACACACTTGTACATATAACCTACTGTATTTTGTGCCACTGTCAGCACCAGAGGCCGTTAAATGTGTCTGTGTGCTAATATGGCAAAAGTCTTTCAGGGCTTTGACACAGTGCATCACTCTTGGGGAGTGAAATAACATTGTGTGTTGCTAACTATAGTCATAAATATGTATTTCACAAGTATAACAAATGTAACGGGACTTTTATGGTTTGAGATTATAAACTCTGTTTGATTTAGTCATAGATAATAGCTGAAGTTCATATGCAAGGCTGGGATATGTGTGTGTGTGATTAGCATTAGCAGTTTGCAATTAAATTTAAATTCACAGGTATTTAGAGGTGTTAATTTGCGTAATGGTAACAGTTTTTTTCTGCAGATCTGTAGGTTAAGGTGACCACAGTCCCTTCACATTCTAGAGGAATAGTAAGCTGCTGCATGTTAACGCCTCAACATAATGATATGACTATGGCTTTAAATATGATTTGCATTGCATGGGTAACCCCTGTTATGAAATGCATTGCTGCACCAGTGCAGTCTGTTACGAGTCTCATTCAGTTCTTCTTATTGGACATTATTTTCCTTCAAGTAAAGCATTCTTGGAGCTCAATATCATCTTGGCCTGAGAAAAGGAAAGCACCACACATGCTAGGCAGCTGTGCATCATTCAGGAAACCAGGGCCTCTATTAAAAATAGTTAGAAAGAAATATCATCATTACAGCTTCATTCCCTGTGTACCAGGAGGATGTTGGCAGGGCTGTTTCATCTCCATGTATGTATAAAGCTTTGGAAAGCGTCCCACTCATTTTTGTGGCTAACTGGCAAAGACGATGAGTTGCCCCGAGCAACTGTTAGAAGCTACAGAGAATGGTTGGCAGACTTACGTCGGGGAAGAAATGCTCGTTAAGTCGAACTATGTAGTCATGGTTAATTAAATACCCACTTTATATTTAAAGTTTGTTTGTCTTTGCTGCTCCCTGTCTGACCCCCTCTGTCAGGAAGACGCCATGGGAATGAGCGGTGGACACGCAGGGTCATTGCTGCCTTTCTCTTTAGTTTGACTGATGTATGTGATTAACTGGCATTACCTTCAGACTTTGTCGGGAGGGGTGGGGTCGAAAAACAATGTCCTGGCTTTCATCTCTGGTCTGAATATTGTGATTGAAAGCTGAAAAGGCTTGCTTTGAACAAGCACACTGATCTAGAAACAAAGAAGGCCTCCGTACCTCCAAACCACCCAATGATTTTCAGGATATTAACAGCTTGGCAAACACTGTCTTATTCAATTGTTTCCCAGCCAGTGTGAAGTGGAGGAAAAGAAAGGAAAACAAGAGGAAAACAGAGGCATCACACTTGAATGGTGGAGGAGGGCGCAGTCACCTCGCGTCCAACCTGCTGGAGGAAAGGACTTCATTGAGTATTTTGTTTTCATCTAAGGTAGAACACGGTTAGAATCACTTGGCAAATGTGTGTGTGTGCACGTGAACACTTGTGTGTCTGAGTATGAAAGAACACCCACCTATATGTGTGTGTGTACTTGTTACTAGGCACTCTCATTTACATATAGAGCACTGGGCCCTCAGGAGGTAAGTGGACTTTAACAGTGAGATAGCTCTGCTATTTATTGCTTTTCATGCTGCAGTGAATACCTGAGAGCCGCAACTTCTCAAACGTGGCAGTGAAATCCATATACAAATGACCAACAGCCATCACTGTTCTTTAGTAAGTGCCTCTGCACTCAAAAAGAGAAAGCCAGGAGGCTGTAAGACACACAATACCTATAAGCTCGTTCTCTGTTACACAGTCAATGGGATGCATAATACGATGTGTTGACATGTCAAAATGACGAGCAGCAATGTCTGCCCTCCAAACTTTTTCTCAAAGTTAATGAAAACTTCCAAATTTGACAATCTACTTGATTTGATTTTTATTCCCCCAAACTATTGACAGAGCCGCCCACCCACACAATAACCCAATGTCAAATTGTCAGTCTGTCAACAAAAAAAGTCAGTTTACATTTTCAGGGAATGATGATACAATCCATCAATGTCAGGCTAATCTGAATTGGAAATTATATTACAAACCCCAGAATAAACTTGTGTTTTGTCTAGTCCAGTCAGCAGCACGGAAGATTTATAGCTATGTCATTATTCTAAACATAATCTTAGTTCTGCTATGTGATTTAGCAGTGATTTATAGTCACTCCGTTTACTTGTAAACCACGGCAGGGACTGGCAGAAAAGGACAGCCTAATATGCTAACAGCCAGTGGATTGCTGATATGAAAATACAGCTGGGCGGGGAAGCTTTGAGCTATGCAAAGATGTCATCTCGCTCTGCAGCTGCAGACCTGTCATCAGCTCTGAGCTGGGCAAGGCTGATTACATGGAAACATTTACATCATCCCATAGAAAACCATGATGCCACTGGCTTAATCACCTCTCCAAAGTCATCATTATTCATATTCCTATCAGTATTTTTTTAAATCCTAATTAGGTTGCTCTTTCAGTCTTATCAACATTATCATAATCATGACATATTTCCATATAAAAAGCAGCAAGGTACGTAATTTTTTGATGCCAAATATTTTTGTGGGGCCATTTGATAAAAAGAGAGAGAGAGACTGGGGGGATGACATGCCATGACAACGAGGCCCCAGGTGGGACTGGAACCTGAGCTATTGTGGTAACCTCAATGGAAGGGGCCCCCAAAGGAACAAAATGAACAGCATTAGTGGCGTTGGAAGGACCTGGTTCCTCTGCACTTTCCAGATGTTATTGGACCAAATCAATCAAATTATGGGGTTATGACCTTTAAAAAAATCCTTTTTCCCCAATGTAAGTCAATTGAAAAAATATTTTTGGGCCCCATAGCATCATGTGACAGACCCTGTAGTTGTAATTCCACTGTA
>CAFUXE010000630.1:432113-495588 GCA_903364295.1 Serranus cabrilla | reverse complement strand
TGGACCAAATCAATCAAATTCTAATCGCAAAATTAGTCATTTTACAGGGGTTATGACCTTTAAAAAAATCCTTTTTTCCCCAATGTAAGTCAATTGGAAAAAGTATTTTTGGGCCCCATAGCATCATGTGACAGACCCTGTAGTTGTAATTCCACTGTATAACCACTACAAAAAGTGGCTTCAAATCCCAGCACTCTTCCTTGACACAAGTCATTTTCCTTACCCTTGACATTTTACACTCCCGTCTTGTCTAATTAAATCTAACTTGGACCTAGCCTGACTTGGATTCCAAATTGGCTCTCAGTCAGGGGCATAAATATGGACAGAGCAGGGCTCAAATTTGCATTAATAACATTAGCTAAGCCATTGGAACTGCTTGAAACTGTTTTAATAATGCTGTTAACGTTAATTCCTCTTTGTCATCGAGCTTTTTTTAAAATCTGTACGCTATTAAGATGTCCAACATAATCAAGTCCGAGACCAGGTCCAGTCTAGTCCAATTCATGACCAAGTCCAAAGCAGTCAAGACCGAGACGAGTCCAGAGCAAATTGAGTCTTGTTCAAGACCAATAATCAATGTATATATTTTAGGCTTGAAAGCCATTACAGATTTCTACTGGTATGTTCGCGAAAGTGTCTGAATTCTTTCTTGTGTTGAGTTGAGAAAAAATATGTAGAGAAAATAAGTAGCTAGCTAGTGACTTCTTGTAAGTGTAAGTTAGTGTTAGTGGACTGTGACCGAGTGAGTTCAGAGTCAGCATTGCTTGCAAAATTAGCATTAATTGATTTTTTTGACCCATCATGTCGGTACAACAGGAAACGTTCTGTACAATTAATCCCAAACAAAGAGGCTCTGTAAGCACCCATGAACAACATGAGTTCTCAACTGACCAAGACAATTCTGAGTCCAATAAGGCACGAGACCAAGACAAAGTGCAAGAATTTAAAAAAGCGGTCTCAAGAACAAACTCGACTTCGAGACCAGTGGTTCAGCTTAGCTTTTGATATTCAATCCTCCCTTCTTTATCCTCCATTTATACACAGATTACTAAGGTACCTAACGCATGGCAATAAAATAATGTTTTCCTTACTTAAAGATATTTTAACCTTGTCACTCCACTGTAAGGTTTTCTGACCTTACAGTAATGGAAAGCTTCAGTATTTTTGCCTGGAGCTTGCTCTCTATAATTGCGCTATTTTCCAAAATACTTTGGGTTTCTTCATTTTCTTCCTTCTGTTTCTTCTCTTATTGCTTTACATTTCTGTTTGTCTTTTATAAGCATTTCTAGAGTTGGAGTGCATATTGCAATTTCTCCTTCAAAGCCTCCATACATTTCCCTTCTGCTGTGTTTACTCTAAGTATTTGTATAACCTATCTTGTAGTAAGTTGCGTCATGCAAAAGGCAAGGAAGGCAGCCAATCATTACTTTCATAAAAGCCGCAGATAAATGGAAATGACCCTGGAGCCCGAAGCCCTATTGAGTAAAGCCTTGAGGGCCCTCCTCTTATTAAAGCTGGGCTTTGGGGAACCATGGTGGCCATTGACTAAGATGGAGTCATTCACCCAGATTAGCCTTTAGCCTTGGAAGAATACACTCTGTACCTTTGACTAGTTATTGCTTCCTGCTCTGCAGATCATACATCTATGCTATTGATTGGCCTTGCCTGCTCCAGAGCTCTAATTGTAGTGCTGGCCTCGCATTTCACCGACAGTAATAGGTTACACAGAAGAATAAAGATGCAGTCGCTGGATATTGATCACGAGGAATCCACACCTCTGGCGAAATTAACGAGACAATGCATATGGATCGATACTGCTTTCCCCTCACTTGGCAAAAGATTCCTTTCCCCCCTTCTTCTTTCACCATGCTGTGCCTGTAATCCAAGCAAAAGTGCTGATTTGGGCTCATCTTTTCAAAAGCATCTCATTAAAGTTCATCATGCAGTATCAATTGTAAAACCGCCAGGAATCTCATTATGGATTAAGAGGGAGAGCTCGCCTCAATTGTTTAAGTGTAACTGAGACGAATGCTTTCATTGGGAATGTGTTGTACTGTAAACGAACAGGCTGCGATCGCTTCAGCATATCTGATCGGCCAATATGGGAAGACAGAATCGCACCACATCCTGTCCAGGTCAGAAATAGAACGTGATGTATACGCAATTTAAGATTACAGAAGATTAATGACCTAATAACTCCACTGTGTATATTGTGACTATCACAGCCATTAAACCCACAAAACTCATCCCATTCGTTAAAACACGAGCCCAGGCAACATGGATGTTACAGCAGTCGAAAATCGATTCTTGATTGCCATAATTAGCACGCCCGAGAGAGTGATTGAAACGATATGAATGTGGTTTCGGTGTATGTGTGTGACTTTGTCTGTGGAGATCATTATAAAGTGGGTTCTGAGAAGCTACAGGGCAGCAAAGTACTCACACATATAATTACTCACACTCGACGCTAGGCCCTCCCATGGCGCAGGGGTTTTGGGTGTCAAGCATCCCGCTGCCTGTTTTCTCTCAGCATGCTTACAAACAGAAAGAAACCGTTTCATCAGTGTCTCCTTTAATCTCACATACGCACACACAGTATGGTGGCTCAGAAAGCTCACCCCACTCCAAATTAATAAATCACATCCATATAGACACGGCACAAGCAAATAAGGACACATCCTCATATTTAGAAAACACTTTTCCAACTTGCCATCACACCGAAAATATAGTTGATGGCATGGCAGCATTTAGAAAAAAATGAAAAAAACTTCTGATTGCATAATCCAGATATATTAACAGCAAGAAAAGGGCTAATGCTAGGTTAACAGTAAATGTATGATATACTATCTGAATCATGCATTCAGAAGCATAAAAATAAAAGATTTAAATTTAAGTAATTTTCTAACCCCATTGACATTTTTATTGACCCTTTAAACAGTTTCCGTTATTATCTGAGCTTCTTTCAGCGCTTTTTCTAAATGCTACACATGTTTCTAACCAGAGGCGCCACTTGCCAACAGGCAAGGGAGGCAACTGCTCGAGGCCCCAGGCCGGTTAGGGGCACCCGTGGGCTGACAAACTTTGAACTAAAGCAGTGGCAACGCGCAGTGACTGTAGGAGAACCCCCTAAGGGAGCCCCGTCTGACTCCACTCACTCAAGATGTGGATTCTATGGAAACAAACAAAGTTAATGGTAACAAGGAAAGCCACTCAAAGAAAAGGAAGAGGAGTTGTCCCTCTGGGAGTGAAAAAAGTTAGAAGGAAAAAGAGGAAGAGGAGAAAAAAAAGCAAGACAGGGGTAAGTGGGGCAGATAAGAACCATCAAATATAATACTAAATACTAAATGTTGCTAGTGTAGCTTTATCTGTGGGCGAGAGACACTGCAATAACATTAAAGTAACTTCAATTACAGCATCATATTATCATATTTTATCCAAAGTTATTTAATTATATAAACTTTTATTGTTCTGCTTGTTATTGTCCAGGCTTTCATTGTTATTTATGAACATGCAAGTATAAACGGCTAGTTTTTAAACGTGTTCATATTCATATTTCAAATATTATGTCAACTTTTAGAATAATTGCAATTACTTTCTTGGTGTCAGATTATTCATAATATAATGGTGATGACTGCTGGTTCCAGGCCCCCCTGGGAGTTTTTTGTCCTCGGGCCCCAGCAGACTCTAGAATCACCACTGTCCTTAAGTTGATGATTTAATGTGCAGTCAAATTAGTGAAGATGTTTTGTTAATGCTCCAGATGTAATGTCAAGATGATGAATGTTTTCTAAATGCTGCAGGTGGAGTTGAGCACTTGACTGCGGTCTACCCTTGTGTAACCCCTGAAAGTACAGGTTTCTCCTCAGAGAGAGGTGAGAGAAGATGAACTTTCCACAGTAGCCAATTAAGGCTGCTAGGAGAATGAAATAGCATTTTTTATCTGCTGCCTCTTGTTCAGGAGTTCATTTTAAACACACAGCATTTGTTAAGACCTGGTAACACCAGCACATAAATATATTAAATTTTCACAGCAAATTTACTTGCAGGAGAGAAGTCAATCTCTCCTCTTTTTTCTTTTTTGCGATGACCAGCAGCGTGCCGTATTTACAGTGCTGACCTTTGAAGGAATGGAGAGCTGCAGTGTCCCAAATGGAAATTTATTAGCCATGTTTCACATCCATTTTTTATTTTATCTTCTCAGTTGATGGTTCTAATACAACGTTTGAGTTTGTTGGCTTGTTGTTAGCTTTTTTTGTATGAAAAAACTAAATGATAAAAAAAATCTCTGTATTGAAAAGTGGTGAACAGTTCTGACACCAAAATGCAAAATGGCTCACAACAAAGAAAATAAGATGAATTTAGCCTCTTTAATAAGATGCAGTATTTAGACATCTGAGGGACAGAATGTGATTGGACACAACTAGAAACAAAGCTATTTTGCTTGGCAACCTATTAACACAGTTGTGTATTTCAAATACTTTGATTCTGACGATTCTGTTGGCTGCCATAAATGCAGAAAAATTGCTGCAATTTTTGCTACAATTCTGCCAGTTATTGGTTGATCATTACTGATTGTTGCGCCTGTACAATTGCAAATGCCCGAGGGAAGGTCTTAGTGAATAAATGATGTTGAGGGATATTTCGTTACATTTGAATTCTGTTATTGCTGCCAGTAATATTCAGTCTGGGACACAAACCCTAGGGTACCTTACTCAAGAGAGATAATGAAATATCTGGAATCTCTGTGTATCTGGCAACTTCTAGTGAGTAATGAGCAGGTTCATTTTGTTCTGACTGGAGCATCTTTTTTTAAAAACACACTATATATTTTTTTTCTTTTCCTCAGGTGTGGGTAATGACTAAGTGCCCTTAATTTGAGCTGTGACAGTAGCGGTTATGAGTATAGCAGGGACATTAGCATGGAGATAGGAAGCCTTAACTCTCAAGAGGAAAAAAGCTAAAGTGGGAAACATAATTTCCTGCATTTGGTAACACATTTTCTATCCGGTGTTTTGTTTATGTATATGCTAAGTGGAGGGATATGTTATATAACACCTTTTTCTTTTTATTCTTGCACCTGCACACACAAGCAATTTGCATCTGACTTTTTGTGTTGCTCTTTTTAAATCTAATCTCCTGTGTTTTATCACGATGGCAAAAAAAAAGCTCTGATTCAAGCACTCACCCATTCAACAATTATGGCTGCAGAAAATAACTATATCCCCTCCTATTTTTATCAGTGTACACAGTTTTTCTTTGAGTCCGAGGCTCATTTAATGATCACATAGTGGCAGGGTGGTATAAACAGTTTAAGTGTAAGCCGGTTGACTGACAAAGCTGAGCATAAATACACCCTGCCCCACTTTTTTATCCATCATCTGTAACAGGCAATTAAAAGTTGGTTCCAGCAGTGTGCATGAGCAGTAAAATTAAAGCTTTGGCCCCATGTTTCATCTCTCCCCACTTCAACTGTTTTTACTGCCCTCCTGGGTGCTTAATGTGAAAACGAAAAATGGTCACCAACAAGGCGGTGTTATCGATGGTGCTGACATTTGCGGTTCCACCTTTCACGTACTTGGCAATATCACTTTTCTGTCCACTGTGTGTCGTCTCTCTTCTCCACAGCCTCTCTATCTTTATCTCTCACGTACAGTATAAGCACACAGCCTCCTCTCTGATCCACTCCATCTCTTGCTTTCTGTATGTCTCCGACAGAGAACTGTAAACTCCCTGTCTGCCCGCTGTTATTTACTACTCCTCCCGCATACATTTTGATGTACATCTGCAAAGAGAGGGCCGGCTCTATTAATTAGGAGCATGGCACTGTTAAAAAGGATCCACAGGGAGAGACGGTGCTACTCGCTGCTCTCAACCTGCCCACCGTGTCCTCCCACAGTGCTGGTGATTAATGATGTCAGCCATATCAGGGGGGCCCTTATCAGACATGGACGCTCCCACCAAACAAAGCCAGGGTTAGGAGCTCGCTGTTTAACTGATGAAGTGGGACCGATGGCGAGGGGAAGCCGGGAGCCGCCGTGAATGCTAATGACCCCTGGCGTAGATTGTTAGGTGAGCGCCCGGGAACATTAACTGTTCGACTTCCCAGTCTTCAAGCGGGCTGTAATTGTGGAGTGTATGGTGGCATCATAGTGCATGCTCCGGGGGTTTTACTGTAATGCACAGGGAAGAAATACTCACAGCCCTTACTTAGTATACAGGTATTATCGGCAAAATGTACTTAAATACATATTATGCCAAATGGCTCCTCTCAAAGTGTTATATATTATGTGGATATTATCACAAAGGCATTAATGTGGAAGCTGAATTTTTTGTTGCAGTTGTTGAATGCGTTTTTTTAATAACTGGAATGTTTCATCTGCAGACAAACCCTTCTGCCCAAAGTCCTGTAATGTATTTCCTATAATATTATGAATCTATATCTATAATATTTCATATTATTCCAAAGAATTTATCTTAATAATATAATAGTGAAACAAGTTGAAATAACTTGTTTCAGAATGCTCAAAAATGTCTTTTTTCTTGGATCATGGTAACTGTACATAGTATATATATACATATGCCACAGCTGTCACCATCCTTGTACAGACACCATGATCCACAGCCCTAAATAGCCTCCCTTTTATCCATGTCAGTGTGCTCGCCTACATGTTATATTGCTTTCTGTCTCATTTTCAGTGGGATTGTAGACGACTGTACTCCATTCATCAGCTCACAGTCCATTAGTCCACTTCTCATATTATGTTAATGCTCTTATTCATTTATGAAAAATGTCATAACTGTTTTCAATTGTTCAATTATTTTTGTTCTAATATGTTTTTTTTGGTCAGATGTTTCCCTTTACATGTGCTGAATTTTGCAGTGAGATGCTTGGTTTCACACAATAAATCCCAATAAAGAGCCTATTTTGTAATAAAAATCAGCCTATTTATAATACTGTTAATAAAAATTGGAAGCAGGGGTACTCATGCACAGCAATTTCAGGCACCAATGAGTGAGGAGAGTGTGAGATCTTGTTTTTACTCAGAACAATTTCCATAAATGAATGAATGAAAAATACTACCAGTTGCTAAATAACTGTACCCAAAAGTCCAGTGTGTAGTATGTAAGGGGCTATGTTGTCATACATGAAATTACAACACTGATTATTCATTCTGTTTCATTAGCATATAATCAATTGTAACTAAGGACCGCTGTGTTTTCATTAACGAAGAATGAGCCCTTTTTACTTCCACTGAGCCCACCATGTTGTGCTGAACACATTTTTGTGGACAGGTTCATAGGATGTCATGCAAACACTTTTGCATCACAGGTTGTATGACATTCTATGAAATATGAATGATCACTGTTTAAACGCACTTTGAACACTGAGAAATGGAACTACTTGATTAGGTCTATGCACCAAAACTACTTGGTTAAGGTTAAGTAAAAGGAATAGGACTACTGTAGCCTGACAACGCCATACTCACGATTCTGTTCAGAATGTGAGTCTGAAACGAATCCACTGGGCTGTGATTATGGGGCGTGTTTCAACTTAACCAGGAAGAAAAATGCCTCTTCGCTCAATTGGATAGATCAACAACCAACCAGAGCAATGTAGGATGTGATCTATGTTAAGTGACGCATAGTAGATTTTTGCCAGTGTTGTAAGAAGAATTTAAGGATACACAGAGTAGTTTCCAACACGGTCCTCATATTTGAGAGAAAAAGTAAAGGTCAATGTATGGGTTAGGGTAAGGGTAACAAGTCCTCTGTTTCGGATTACAACTCCACAAAACATGGCAGTCCTGTCAGAATCTAATAACACGGTTGGAACGCGGCAGCCATGTTTGTTGTAAACGAAGTCGACCCAAGCGCTCTTTAGTGACGTGGCTGATTACGTTACTGTTGCTCATCTGTCCATCATCGCGTAAAGCCCGCCCTGACAATTTCATTGGTCCGAGGAGTTCTGTACCGAGCATAGCAGCGCCACAATGGAGAAATGCCAGACCGAACTTCCCGCAGAAAAATATTGTGGGTGGGGCTAAAGCCGCACCCAGGCTAGGACTACTGAGTAAAAGCAGTAGATTTGGTTGATCCTACCACCACCTCTCCTGCTCACTCTTAAAGGGATAGAGGTTTTGGACATTAAGTTGTATGAAATTCTTGCTAGTAGTGTGGTGGATGCATAGTTATTAGCTTACTTG
The DNA here is from genome assembly GCA_903364295.1 of Serranus cabrilla. Lineage (NCBI taxonomy): Eukaryota > Metazoa > Chordata > Actinopteri > Perciformes > Serranidae > Serranus > Serranus cabrilla. The sequence continues at coordinate 487,384 of CAFUXE010000630.1, read as the reverse complement.
CTGAACTAAGATGTCTGGCCATTTCTGATCATAAAAATAGTTCCAGCAAGCTAGCAGGGTCACGAAACTACATGGCCATGGTACACTACAAGGCCATTCCACTTCACTTGGCACTATTTTGTGTCTTGAAAAAGCCAGTAAATACAATGACAGCACATTATAATATTACTATGCGCTACAGTCAGTACAGCTTAAAGGCCGCTACACAGAGTTTTGTGGAGGGAGCCAGCTAGCTTATCCTACGATTGGAACCAGACAGAACTCCAACACAGGAACTCAGCAAGTAAGTAATTTGCATTTACTACATTACTGGCAACTATTTCATACAACTTAATGTCCAAAACTTCAAACATTTACACAAGACCACCAAAGGTACTACTACTTGCTGGGAAAGGGAGAGGATGGGTATTCAGTTGCTTCCAATCTGCAACCTCCCCACAAGATGCCACTAGAACCTACACACTGCTCCCTACTGAAGGAAATGCATTTAGTTCTATTTCACCACTGGTAATACCTCTCAGCTTAATGGACGGTTACACACTAAAGCACAAGAGTGGATTTTCACATTAGGCAGCAAGGTTACATCGTTTAATGGGACGCTTTGAATTAACAGTCTTATCAGATCAGATGGAAGCGCCGAGATCAATAAAACAATCTCTGTGTCTAATCAAACTGCAATCTTTGTCACAAGTTATGTGAGTTATCTCCTGGTTATGAGATATCTGCTCTAATACACTTGCTTTCAACTTTATCATCTACGTGCATCGCATATTTTGAAAAGGATCTTGGTGAGACCTTGCATGTGCAATATATCAGCCCTATCTGTCCTGAGCTGAGAGAGAGAGGGAGAGGTAGAAAGAAAGATTGGATCTCGTTTTTTCTGACGTTCTGCCACCACAAAGGCGATATCTCTCCTCTGTCCTCAGATCACTATCTCTCATGGGACAGAAAGAGAATACTGTAGAGATATAAGACACTTGTGTTTAATCAAGCTGTGGAGGACGTCTAATGAAGCAGCATGCAATAAAGATTATTCCAGCAGACAACACACTCTTGAAATGCATTAAACATAAAATTGCCCATTAAATAAGGGAATCATCAATGTAAATCTCATAACCCCCAATCTAAGCATGGCTTTGATTGTGTTGAAATAAATACTGTACATGTGAAAGGCTACTTTAGCAATTACCATCACACTCACCAGTTAGAATTAGAGTGATACATTTGCTGTATATTATTTGGTGGAACAGAAAAATCCACTTCACATCACAAGATCAAACAAACCTACATGTGAAAATCATTTGAATAAATTCCTTGGAGAGCACTGAGTAAACACTACCTACAGGAATAGATTCTTTTCATGTCAAAGAAGAAGGCGCATACCGCGCTGTTTGCATCTCGTGTGTACGTGGCACATAAGAAACCTGTTCTCACAGAGATGGTTAATTTGTTTCTGTTTGTTCACTGCACCTTATTTGCTGGAGGCAAATGTCAAAAAATCATACAAGCCTGGAAATTAATACTTAATGACTGTCATTTATTAGCTATTCCTCTATTGTCATGGGAAATACATAAGTATGGGGATGTTTAATAGAATGCACAAATTATGTAGAGCATAAATTGACTTGATAATTCTGAGAAACAGGCATAGAGATGATAGCACGTGCGGAAGTCCACTGTTCCGTTTTAATGGTGTTTATTTTATTGCCACATTAGTGGCATGAAACATGGAAAGACCTTCCACCACTTTGGTCTGGACTGAAATGTTTCAACTATTTGTCAAGACAATTATGGTCCCCATTTGATGAATCCTAACAACTTTAGTGATCGTCTGAGTTTTTCTGTCATGCAATCGTTACGTTTACACCTTTGTTTTGAGCGAAAATTCTTAGAAATTATTGGATGGTTTACCATGAAGTTTGATACAGACATCCAGGGTCTCCGGAGGTGGTTTTTAATCATTACGTACACAGAACAGCTTGGGCAGCTGGAAGGACACTAACGTTATCAGCTAATGATAGCGCTAGCTAGTTTGCATGGTCAGCAAGGTGCATCGGTAATTCAAAACAGCTGACTCCTTAGTGTCTTTTAGTACAACTGAATGCTAAATAAGACATATTTAGGTGTCCAAAATGTTACAGTTAACTTTCATGAACTGAAACGACTGTGAAAGTCAAGTTTGAAGAAGAAAAAAAAGACAGTGTGCTGTGGTAGCACCCAGATAGCCACAATCTCGAATATATCCAAATTCAACCTATCCACTGTCAATCTAAACTGAAATCAGATGTTGTCCGAAAACTATTTCTGTGAACTTTTCATGTCATGAAAGAGAGCAAAACAACTGCCATGTTCACTGCCAGTGTGTGGTTAATGGAGGCCTGAGCCTGTGTGTTTTATTTTTTTTGTCAGTGGCCATGGAAGAGAAATTGATTGAAACTATCCCCCCAGTGCCTAAATAAACCTGGGAAAAGTCCCATTATGTATTGGTTTAATGTTTTATGGAAGGAGAGCACCTATCAATCATCTCTCAACACCAACCAGTGGCACGACCATCAAGCAACCAATGCTGGGAAGCAGCACAACCCTGGTCCAAAAGCACCCCTGTGGACACGTACAATACATGTTTGTTAGCTTCTGAGGATACTTTGCTTAAGTAGTAAGTCTGAGTGTAGACTCATTTACACATTGCTGCTTCTGTCTTTCTCTTTCTTGTGCAAGTACAGGAATGTTTAATGGTATGCAGAAATCATTGGCACCAATTTGACTAAACACTTGGAAATGGAAGCATGTGGACAGTAGGGATTGTTTCTTATGATTGTGTTCTTCCACATTACTTTCTCTGTGTTTCTTGTGCTGTGAATGTTCCACTCATTGTGTGTTGTGTGTTGATTCCATTTGCAGACTGACTCAATATCGGCTCCCAGCAGAGTGCCTATAGGGTGCGTGTGAATCCGGTTTAACCCACCAAAGAATCCTTCTTCCCTCATTTGCCATGGAATTTTAAAAGAATATGCGACGTCTTCCACCAAGTGTGGCTCCTTCTTCCCTTTCAGCGTCTTTTCTCCAGCGCTCTCATTCATCCTGTGTGCCGGAGAGGTCCATGAGACTCATTAGTGCCCGCCTCTGTGTTTCATGCCGTGTTTCCCCAAAGGCATTACTAGCACCATTAGCCCAGGCAGCAGTGAGAATTCAAACTGCCTGGGCAGACGGATGCCTTCCAAACCAAAGTGTGCTCCTTTCTTTAATTAGCATTTTTCAAACATCAATATATTTTCCTCTGGCCTCCCAGGACCAAAACTCTGCCGAATTAATTATTAACAGCCTTGCTGCCTTCCACTTTCATTTTCACCCACCTCCTACTTCTTCCTTTGAAAGCATTCATGGTTTCCAAGTTTCTGCCTCTAGTTGGATGTAAATGCAGGGTGGACATTCAGCGACTGCTCTCTCCCTCAGGTATGTTCTAATAGCACACATTTTGTGTATAAAATGATCAATTTGGGTGCAAATCAAGAATGCAAGCTGTGTTACTGTGCATGAATGCTGGTGCGCATGAGGCGTTGCTGCCCACAGGCCAGTTTGTAATTACGTTTACATTTCTTACTTTAATCTATTGTCTACTGCCAGATTTTGGTATTCACTGTGCTGTTTCCTAAGTCAGGAACAGAATCATCTGCCGAAAATGGGATGACTCCTCTTCCGAATTCCCCCAGGTGTAGAACAGAGGGTAATATCTCTTTCTATCTGTCATAAAAAGGAAGAAATAGTAAGGCCACAGACTTGAAAAGTCAGGGGATTGGTTTGAAGGCGCAATATGGTTGAAGAGATAAAGTTAAAAACGGAGAGATAACCCTTTTCCTCTTTTGGCCTCGGCAAGCCTCTGTGACAGATCAAGGTGGGAATAACTGTGGCCCATCAGGACTCTCCATGGTTACCACTCTGGCTTCAGCCCAAACACAGCACCTCTTTACTTAATCCAAATGCACATGCACATGTCGAGTAAAGGTACCAAAGACAGGTCACCTGAGCATCGACAGTATGATGGTATATACAGATTTTTTCATTATGAAATAAATACTTCACAATCTATGGTTCTGTTGTTGTAGATGGGGATATCTGATGGTCTTTAGGGCTGATTCTTACAACCGTTTATAATAATAACACTGGTTATACTCATTGAACTAAACTGGGGAAGAAACCCGCTGTAAGCATTTGAAGTAAAACAATGTTTTGAGCAAATCTCAGTTGAATTAAGCAGATACTTTCCTTTTAAAACATCAATGCAATGTTAGGAAAACCATATGCTCGCAACAAAGGAGCTCACTTAAAGGAAACTGAATGAAATTATGAGAGATAATTGGATGAGAAATTAAAGAAATATGCTGTGTAAGTGCTTGTGCTTTGTTGTCTGCCAACTTATGAAAGGACATGGACCAAACAAGTTTTAACGACCTACTATATAGCTACACTAAATCTTTCTAAAATAAAGACGCCTTTTCTTCTTCTTCTTCTTCTAAACCACCCTGGCCAGTCATCACTATGTCGTACCATAATTATCATTTTAAACTGCATAGTCTAATAGAGATGAAAGGTTCAGATTGTTAACACATATCCTGTTCGTCAGTGACAGATTGGCTACAGGAATTAAGCTTATCAGCATATTAGTGTTTCAATAAAACTGCTGTCATTTATTATTTGATCTGATGTGATACCAGCAGGACTCTGCTCCTCCCTGGGATCTCCAATACTAGTACCATGCACCTGCCCATTACTTTACTCAACTTAAACAATAAATGTAGAGAAAACAGTATTAACATTGCTGAGTCCCCAAAAAATGGAGTCACTCAAAGAGTAAGAGCAACCCAAAGTGCACAAAGGGGAAATATGAGTGAAATTGACTTTGTTAAGGGGCTGTGCGTTTGTTTGAAGGAGCTAATCTATGGGACCTTGTTAGGGGCTGAGTGCTGCTGGTATCACATTAGATCAAATAGAAAATGACAGCAGTTTTATGAGACCACATGACTAGAAAAATGAAAGGATTGCACAAAGGATCATATAAAATGTCTCATTTGGTAGTTCTCCAAGGCATATCAGAATGTGAATTAAAAAGAATTAGTTGTCAAGTTGATAGTAGTCCTAAGAAAGGGGCCCTCCAATGATTTTACACATCAATAACACTATTCTGGGCAAATTGAGTCGTAGGCAACTGGACTTGAATTTGTCTGGGAAGACTTTTCGCCTCTTATCCAAGGAGCTTCATCAGTTCGTACGCAACAAGCCTCACTATTCCGCACTAGCTAGACCGTCTAGCAGTCATGTTAACATTAGAATGTCATAACACATGCCCCATATCATGTACCATGAAAATATTGGAAAAAAATGTACTGGCTAGCTAACGTTAACTAACATTAGCCACCTTTACGTGCGGAGTGCTTGGTAACTTTAGCCCCATGCACATGGTTGGTTCAACCCTCACATAAATTATGTAATATTAACATTAGCAGAACTGGTCAGTGCAAAGTAAAATGTGTAACCTACAATATTTGTGCAAAACTAGCATAACTTACAGGAAGTTTAATGTCTAAATTTCAGAAAATTAGAAAACTAGTGTTAATAATACACACATACAATATGAGATCATGTCAAGCATGTCAAGTGTGAAGGCAAACAGTATATATTATAAAAAAATTTCTGAGGTGAACTACTCAATCACTGGTTGGCTCCTTTAAAGTCCGTCTCCTATTGAAGACCGTGAGATGTAACAGAAAGCTCCAGAATGGCTATTGAATGGACATAGTGGTCAGATTGTTTTCTCAACTGCTGTATCCATGTTAAAGAATGTATATAATTCTATTGAATTCTGCCTAAACTTTGATTATCATATTCTTGTCTTACCGCCTCCTCACATTAATAAATAAGAAAATAAATAAATGCTCCTTTTCTCTGTCCGTCGAGGTTTAATTGCACCAATGAGGTTGTTTTTCCTTCCAAGGAGCAGTTCTGTCTCTATGAAATGTTTGTATAATTAAGACTCCAATCTGTCAGCTTTCGGCAATCCCATATGTTTGAATTGAGGCAGCCTCATCTTGCACTGCTGGTCTGGTCTCTTCGATTTGATCCAGATTATTGTTAAAGCCTCAGGGCCAAGCTGTTGCTTTGAACCAACGCAGGTCACAGAAAGTTGCCTGAACACACCCACAAAGATATAAAGTCATAATTGGATCAATGTCTAAACATCGAATGTAACAGACGCCTTATGAAATTAATGTGATACAAGCAGGCAGAGCAGGGTAACCTTCACAGCAGCAGACAATATCCCTTTTTTCTAGCAGGTGGGGAAACAGATGCTAAAGAAGCACAAGAGCAGACAAACAAAGAGGGAACAGGAGAGATATCTATGCAAATGTATTTCATCAAAGTCTTTTCTTATATTTGATGCTAAGAGCTTTACTATCAACCTGGACTTAATCATATTTTACCTGCCTTTTAACCTGTAATAACACACATGAACGCAATTATGCCAAAAGTGTTTACTAAACCGCTTTGAACATCAAACTTAGACTCTTTGATATGTCAATGTTTTCAATTATAAATCACTTGTGATGTCCCCTGAGCATCCTTAATTTCTATTGTTCATCTATATTCAAAGCACACACACACACGTCCTTTCCCTTTACTTTGCCTTAAATTATACTGAATGATAATATCCTATTTGAAGCAGTTAGAGCTGCTTTATGCACAAAGGAACAGGCATGGGCTCGTGGGCTAACTGGTTTTATTGCATGTCTTGATGTGCTGCCTGCAGGCTATAGGACATTTAAAATGCCTACATAAAAACAAATCAAACACAGAATATAGCAAAATGCACATTATTATGTTTTTTTTTCTTTTTATGTACGCCTTTGATGTGGCATCATTAAATAAAAAGCATATTTTAAAGCATAATTAGCTTTTTAACTTTAATAACCAACTGGAACTATCCTATACAAACTTATTTAGTCCTTTTTTCCTCAGGTCAAAACGCAGATTTTGCTCCGGAGTATCTCAAAAGGGTTCTTGGTCTCCTGGGAAAGTGCCTGCAGTGGAAACACCCAAAATGAAAATCATTCAGGTTATTAAAGGTATAATATGAAGCAGCTGTTTGTAAATACAAAGTATTCAAAGTTGGCCCCCTTCCCCCCGGCTCCAAGAGCTGGAGAAAGAGAGGGATAGTGGTCGTGGCCGAGCGAGCTAGACAGTGATTGAAGGGAGGGAGCGTGAATCAGAGGATTTATTTTCTGTATTAAAAGAGGAATTCTTTTGTGATTGTTTCATGCGGTTACATTCTAAAGCACAAATAAACAAACACGCACCTTCACAAAACCCTGCGGGAAGGTTCCTCTTTGTCAGATTTTGGGTGAATGCAGAGCTTCATTCTGTCACTGTCTGAGTGTGTGTATGTTTGTGTGATGTGTCGGTCAAACAGACACAGTGACTGACACAGCAGCACACTGCACACAGAGAAGATAGATGAGGTGAGAGGAAACAATGAAGCACATAAAAACATACAGCAGCGTAACAACCTGTACTTTGTAAAATAACGTTGCTTTGTATCATACAAACAGGGGGTCATGTTCCGAACACAGCAAAAGAAGAAGAAAATACAGGCTGACAGCAGGGTCTCTGGAGGCACTGCCACACACTTTTAGGTGGACATAAGTGACGACTCAAGGGGATTTTTTTGTTTGTTTTTTAGGAATATCCTGCAAACGAAAAAGCCTATTTTTATTTTTCTTGTTAATTATGAAATTTAATGCAAAATGCATACATAAAACGGAAGAGTACATAGCACAGTATATTGTATTTCACTTTATTTGGTTTGATTGGTTTGAATTGAGGTATTTTGAATCCTTTCACACCTTCCTCATTCGGTCTGAACTTACAGATCAAGGTCTGAAATCTCTACCACACCACAGTTTGGTGGCAGTTTGGTGGCAGCTGAAAAGAACTGAACCGCTGAAACTCTGAACCAAACATTCAATGGTTCAGTCTTTTGGAAAAATTCCAGGAAGTTCTGGTGAGTCAAAGGATGCAACAAAAAAGAATGAGCCACGGCAGCACATGGGGTACATGGCACATGAAGTATGAAAATGTTTGAAATTCCAATACGTTAATTCATTTTCTAAGGAGAGCAGTGCCTCCTGATAATGAAGGAACTGCACCAGCAGAGTCGCAGCGAGAAGTGATGCCATAATAATAACATTGGCGTGACATGAAATGAATCTGTTTATTCATTTTTCCCCATTCATTCAAACTGTAAAAGAAAACTATTCACGAATAAATACCATGCCAACATCAGACACACATCTGTATACAAACCAATTAATTTCAAGTATAGCGAGATCAGCTCAAGTAGGTGATGACAACAGGGTGTAGATAGTTGCACCCTATCTAATAAAAAGGTTCCCATTCAACAAAACTTCAGCCTCAATTACACATATTCTCTCCCAGATTACAGTTTCAGCATTAAACACATGGTTACCGTGTGAAATGGTTCCAGTTTGGTTGGCTTTAGCCATAAAAACTACATGGCTAGATTTGTTAACAAATCAGGGTTTGGGTTAAAATAAATACATTTATTCCATGACTTGGTTAGGTTTGATAAAAAGTCATGGTTTGGGTTAGAATAAGCATGTTTGTTACATTATACTTGAGACACAAAAGTTTTTGTTTGTTTGACCAACCCATCCTCCACAACAAACATCCAAGGACTTTTGTTGGAAAAGTTTTGAACATTTGTTATACATCTAGAACAAATACTTTCTGGGAGAAAATGAAATTCCCCCATAACATGATTGGTGATGCAGTTTTGATGCATGGGTACGTAAGTTTAAGAAAACCAGACCAGCACTTGCATAATTGCAATGTAAAACTCAAAGTAACTGGATCAAATGTATGCAATGTTAAAAAAAAAAAAAACAACAACCTTGGTTTGGACCAATTAAATCAGACTTTCAAAAGTGAGAAGACCCATACATGCAAACTGATGCTCTAACCTGGTTTGAGGTACTTTTCTTGGGAATAAAACAATCTCTGATCCATGCCTGCTTGGCTGGGAAAAGCTTTACAAACAAGGCAACTTTCGCCCATCCAGATGTATTTTTGAAAAGCTAGTTTGAATAAATTTAACTGTAAAATGTCTCATACTGTAAGTTCTTCGATCAGCTGTGACTTGAAGTATTAGCATATGTATTGGATGGGAAAAGGCTTGGAAAGAATGCGGCTTTGTACGGACTCTTATGCTTTTAGCCTCAAAGCTGAGCAGAGCTTTGTCATTCAAATGATCCCGAGGGAGGAAAATGTGAAATAATAAGAAAGTGGGAGAGGAAATTCTTGCTAATTTACATTTAGTTGGAAGTGACCTTTAGTGAAACTGTAGCTTGCAAAGAACATGAGTGTTGCTGCTTATCTCCATGAAACAGTTTCCTTTTTGTGGTTTGTTAGTTTTAATGCAGTGTACACTAAACACGTTTTATTTGACAGAATCTCAACGTTTACCTCTGTCTGAGTGCTTTCTGGCATAATTTGAAGTTTGATTAAATCTTAAAGAGGCACAAATACTTGTTTTGGATTTGTGGTATTTTATAGCAGCACATATACACATCCTGACCAAATGGGTTTGTTTTCATTTAATATCCGTGAAAATAAGATGATACAGAGACATTTGTGATGGAGTTTCCATCATCTCACTGCACATACAACCATCTGTAAATCCATCGTGTTCTCCGTGCTGTGCTCTTTTTCGCAGGTGCTCTGGCTGTCATGTGAGTCCTTTTGACATTTGCCTTGGATTGGGCAGCCATCTGTGAATGTGATGAGCTTTTTTCTGCCGTGCTTCTCATATGAACCACGTGTGGTGCCTAGGGTAAGAGTTGTTTACAATGCAGCCCCCATCCTTTTATTTTCCCCTATTTCCTTCTCTGCCTGTGCTTTTGCGCCTCTCAGCTTCGATTTTTCACAAGATAGGAAAACACCCACATCTCACACTGGTGTTTTAGTTTGCATAATTACATAATTAGTGTGAATGAAAGACCATCACGGCTCAATCGTTTGACTAAATTTAAGATGCAAGCAGGCCTGGGACTACACTTAGTATACGATTAATGTTTGATAGGAATTGTCAAGGTTGTTGATGGTGGCTTTTCACTTTATCCTGTCCTCCAAAAACAAAGCCCAAGGCCTGTCCATGAACTATTAATACTGTCTACACTAATGGAAATATGGACGTCTAGCACAAAGCAGATCTCATTGAAGAGATTCGCAGGAACACAGAAATGCAATCAAGAAGCGAAATAATGTCTGCCATCATTACATAAGCTGGTGAGTGATGACCCAGTTCTGTCTCTTAAAAAAAGACATTTTTAGTATACTACTAATCAGTTTTACCAAAGTTTTTTTGTGGTAAACCTAGTTGATGTGTGCACTTTGTCCACCGGTAACGTATGTACCCTAGTACTGCACAGAGGTCAAAGGAAGTGAGTGGTCAGGGTGAAAGGGTGTCACAGAAATGCAGGACTCAGGTCTCTACATGCAGCCTGATCTCACAAAAATATGTGAAATGACCATAAGTTGTTAACAGTGAATTCCATGCTAGTGGTGTGTAATTACATGGGTAGAAGAACAGCAGACTTCCACCCAGGAGAACGGGCTTCATGTCCTGTGTGAAAAGCATGCTCATTTCATCAATGCAACACAATACATAGACATCTTTGACATCAAAACTATTATTTCATCACAATCTGTAGATAATGTAACCAACATTATCTACAGAATGTGATGAAATAATAGTTTATTCATTATGGGGATTTTTTAAACAAAATCTGACAAAATCCTTTAAAGCCCCTGCTCTCTGATGGGGAAAGATTGGTTCAGATTGTTTAAAAGGGAATTTAATGTTAGTCTTTGACTCCACCCCAACCTCCACCCACTTTCTTTCCACCTCACTACACAAAGAGCACAGTACTTCCTGCACTGGCACTGAATGTTGGCACTAGTTGCCCTTTATGGATTTCTAGAGACACTGGGCTGTTATTTCCTTAACAATAATTAAGAGCTTGCCTAAATAAAAAAAAAAAAACCTGTTAAGCTGCTTCAGTTTCTGTGACCTGATATTTTAGGTAAAACAAATTGTTTTAGAAAACTTTATGCAGATATCTTTTGCTCAACACATTTTTGCTGTGACAAATTAGTATTAAATATAAAAATATTTACAGAAGACACTATCGGAATAACACAACATCCCTCAGATCAATGACAATCAGCTGTTAGGAGGAGTTGAACAAACACAGAGCTTTGTCTGGAAAATTAAGAATGGCAATGTCAATGTCCTACATAGCAAGCTAGAAACATTGGGAAAAAATGCAAAAAAAAAAATGGGCACAATGCAACCAACGTAGATGAAATCAGTTGTTGTAAAACTCTAAAATCACCTCATTTCTTTGATTTGTAAAATGTTGAATTAACTGCTCTGAGCAGCTGCTACTACCATTCCATTCCAAGTGAAAATTACAAAGGCGGGATAAACAGGTCAATCACTACTGATTGGTTAGGGCAAAACAATACCAAATAATCTCCCTCCCAAAAAGAAATCAGCTAGCATGATTAGCATGCCATCAGGCTGAAGGCAATTTGGTTTAATTATCAGGTTAGGTGTGACGCATCCCACAACCATTTTACCTGAATTGGCGGTACTTTGAATGAGACAATCTAATTCTGCATTGTTGGTCTTCTCAGCTTCATCAAATAGCTCTGACACTCTGAGCAGGGGGAACATAACCAGCCTGCAGACTAAACCTTTAAATAGACATGATTTGTTTTGGGAGAATGAGAGACTTACTGTAGCAAAAATCAATACGGCAGTTTTGTAAATGACAGGCAGTGGGAGGAGGAAAAGTAGTTAGTTATTTGTCAGATTCTGAAAGAGATAACAATGTTTTCAGTCTATTCAAACAGCGTCTACTTCCAACAGAGCATGCAATAGACTTGACTTTATTTTGCTGTTGCAAACAAAGAGAAAGTGCAGGGCAAGCAAACATTAATAAAAATCATCTTTCAGAATGTCAGGGTCATGTAAAACTTCCAGAAACCAAATAATGTGCTTTGTAACTGGCAAATGTTGATTTTAAGATCCCCTCCACGCAAAAATGTATTTTTCTTATATTAATGACCCCAAAAATGCCTGACCTTGACCAGGCTGAGACTCTATTTGAGCAAACTAAGAGAGTTGTTTTCACATTCTCTCTACTGAGGACTAAATGGGGAGTTCTAAAATCTATGAAATAGCAAACATATACTGGGTGAGCTAGATTTGGCTAAACTTTGACAGGCCAATCAAAAGCCATGAGAGAAACCTGAAACCTCCAGAACAGAGTGGACTACAGAGAGCTAAAAGCTAACTTTACGTCTCAAAACCACTAACTGTGTCAGCCACTGCCAGTTGCATGCTAATAAGCTAACAAACAACATACAGATGCTAACTGCACTTACCATTCTCTGATAAGTCTGCTAGTCTGCAATTTATGTGCACAACAGACTCATAACCTGAGTCAGGGTCTGAGTGAGGCTGTAGCCACGATGGCAGACTCTCACTGATGTCTCCCTTAATGCTAGCTTTTTAGCCACCTTGATGCACACTGCACCTTTCACTGGACAATCTAGTGTGAACATCAGTGGTAGCTACGGGGTGTGAGGTATTCAACTTCAACTTAATTTGTTGATTCTCTCTTTCTAAGTGCTAGCTAATCCCTGGATCCCAAGTTTATTTTTTGACCACTGCAGCAGAGTAAATACCACTGGCTCCGGTGAGACTTTTGTTGTCCAGGGGGATCCTAATTCCACTTTATTCCTCTATGCCAGGAGTGTCAAATTGATCCATTTTTTAAAGTTTATTTGTTCCAATTGAGCAGGAGCACACCTCACTCAGCCTTATTTAGTTACCTGAATGGCCCTTTCATGTATCACTGGGACACCCCTCGTCTTTGCCCTATCACGCTATGTTTAAATTGAGCAGGGTATTCCTTGGCCCATGCTTCAACGTTCCAGCAAGTTCTGTGACAATCAGGTCAGTTATTTTTTATTTTGTGCTTCAGAGAAACTATTTTTCCGACCAGGCATTGGTCCGACAGATCAAACAATCCAAAGAAGTGATTCATCTCAAACCCTATTCGGCTATCAGACCCATATGTCTATATGTCGGATGATTGGGATGTTGGAACAATGGGCAGTCCCCAGCATAACCTCCTTGGCTCCCCCGAGGTAACAAAATATTTATCATGGCAGACTATTTTTAGAAACTTAAAAATGTTTGTGAAAGGGAGACTTTACAAATTTGCTGATACATAACATATTCAATTTATGTTAACTCTGGTTTTACTTGAAAAGTGGCACTTCGAGACAGTTTGTGTGGGTGGATGATAAAATAAGAGAGCATCTTTAAAGTTTGTTTCAGGTGATTATTCCAAGCAGAGGATGCAACTGTTTTCAATAATAAATACTGTATGTAAATTACATACAAAGCAATTGAGACTTGGACAGAATGCATTGTTGACTTGCAAGGTAGAAAGTTTAAAGACGTTAGAGTTTAGCAGTATGAAATTTCATTTGACAGTTTGGAGAGCGTTTGATAGAATGAGCACACCAAATGGCTGAGGGAAGAAGGGGGGAAGTCGTCAGCAAAGTTTATATGAGTGATGTAAACAAAGTTGCTCTTTAAGAAGCTGCTCAGCCTCTTGAATTTTTCCTACAGACATGTCCTCAGATACTGCCTGCAGTGGCTGCATCAGTACTAGCAATTTTTATGCGAAAATCAAAGTTGTTATTCAAACGCAACCAATTTCATCTTCCTCAACTAAACAGAGCTTTGATGCCAGCTTGAATTGGACAAACATGGCAGTGAAAAGTAATTGATTATTTCCTGGGTTTTACAAGAGTATTCCTCCTAACTGAGAGTGAAAATGTGACTTTACCTCTTTATCTCTCCTTATTTCACCATTCTGTCGATTTACTTTGAAAGATGCTGGCTGTGAAGGTAATCTGTACGTGTGTGCTGCAGCTTGCAGCCAGACAAGGTGTTTCCTTTGATACGCTGTGGATGAGGAACTATTGGCTCAAAGGCATTTTCTTCAGCAGAGAGCACATGACATTAATGCTTACAAAAGACACCGCACTCATTTGTTTGACGTTAGCAGTTTTTCTGTCTGATATTTAAATGATTATTGTACAGTGAAAAGTGTATCTGGAGTCCCATCTCTCAAGGCTGAAAAAATAATTTCGGAATTTGCTCTTTCTTTGTTGTATTAAAAAGCACGGTTTGAGTTTTTCAGTGATATCCAGCCTCATTTACAAATGCATTCTTATTTTTTCTGTGAAAAATCTAGATAATATAAGACTAAAACGGAATTGGTTTGATTCGTGAGACATGAGAAGACCTCTGATTGCTAACTGACATGCAAACATTTGTGAATCAGGATTGTTTTTAAATTGGATCCACATTCAGTCAGGGAAATTACCCCATGTATGAGCAATTTTGTGCCGTGTGCATTTTGTCTTCTTGCACAAACAAGGGCAATGATATTAGGAAAAAACTGAGTCATAGTAATAAAATGCTGGAGGGTTTAAATCACCCAGCTGGCCTGAGACCGCATAGAGATCCCACAGGGCAAGATGTAGAAAGATGCTGTGGAAAAGGTTGTACTGCTCTGCTGCTCTGTTGTCACCATGACCTGCATGTGAAAACACAGTGAGTGTTATTTAAAATTAGTAACAAAAAACATCTGTTGGTATATCAGCTGTAATATTAGGGTCATGGGGGCAGGACATAATTATAGACCTTTTGTCACAGATGGTGTGAGCAGGGAAACAGGGATTGTATCCAAATGCAAACAACTAAGTAAACTGATTCAGTGGAGGTACATACGCTTACAGAAGCATGTACTGGGTAAGGGTCAAAACCATGAAACATGAAAACAAACGGACTTATCCAAAATAGTAAAGCCCTAGCATCAGACAGAAGGTCAGGGAGGCAGGTAGGAACATGTTTCAGGGTAAAGGGTTCAGGAAACAGGTTCAGATACAGGTTGAAAAGGCGTAGGAAGCAGATGTATAAGCAGTATTGCAACTTTGGTAAAAGGGGTAGGTATATATACTGTAGGGCTCATGAGGGAAATTGGAAACAAGTGGACGGGAAAGGTCAGGTTTCGGCAATGTCAGTAAAGCCCCAGGTGACCTATGGGAGGCCCGAGGGCCTCTGGTGGACAGGTACAGACAGGCAGATCTATGGAGTCTGCGAGTGCTGAGGGATGTCCATATCACAGCTCATCCAGTCCACAAGGAGCCTCAAGGACACCATCTGAAGACTGATTTCAGTAACCACAATTTACCGCAATAAGGACCAGTATTCACTAACCGTGACTTTCGACCCCTCAGGCAGCAATGCGTTAAAAACCAACATGATTGTAAGAAATACATTACTACTCTAGTTTGGGATCACTTCGGAAAACCGTTGTCCATAAAGCTACATTCAAAAACTCCAACAACTCCGCAGGGCCCAAGCTCATCTAAGAATGGATGATGTAAAGTGGAAAAATGTGTCGTGGTCTGACAAGTACATATTTCACATAGTTTTTGGAAATCCTGGATGTGTCCTCCGGACTAAAGAGGAAAATACTATCCAGATTCTTTCCACCGCAATGTCCAAAATCCAGCATCTTTGATAGTATGGGGGTGTGTTTGTGGCTCCTGGCATCATGAGTAACTAATCTGTGGAGGTACATTAATGCTGAAAGGTTGAGAGGTTTTGTAGCAACATATGCTACCATCCAGACACAGTCTTTTCCAGGGACGTCCCGGTTTATTTCAGCAAGACAATGCCAAATAACATCCTGCATGTGTTACAACAGCATGGCTTCAAAGGAACAGAGTGCAGGTAAAAGACTGGCCTGTCTGCAGTCCAGACTTGTCTCCCATTGAAAATTTGTGGTGCATTATGAAGCACAAAATACAACAACAGAGACCCCTGACTGTTAACTGAAGTCTCATATCAAGCAAGAATGGAGAAGAATTTCAAAGCTTTTGAAACTTCAACAACTCTCAGTCGTCAGTTCTTAAACACTAACTGAGTGATGTTAAAAGGAAAGATGATGTAACACAGTGGTAAACATGCCCCTGTCCCAACTTTTTTTGGAACATGTTGCAGGCATCAAATTGAGAATAAGTCAAATAAACAAGTTTATCAGTCTAAACATAAAATATACAGTTTTCAACTGAACATACTGTGTGTCAGAAATGATTAGCAAATGATTGCACTCTATTAACTTTTCAGACAGCGCCCCAACTTTTTGTCATTGTAGAATGCTGCAGCATGTTAATATCACTTTTGTGTTCCAAGAGTCATTAAACCCAGGCTATTAGAGGTGCAGTGTGAATCGTGTCGCCCAGGGCTCAGGTTAACCCTGAGTTAACAATTTATGTGTGAGAAGGGCCAAAGTGATCCCAGGGTCAACTCTTAGCCCTGGGCTAAGGATAGCCCCAGGCTAACCATACGCAGTGTGAGAAGCCCTAAAAGATATAGAGGAATCTGAGTGTATCTGTGTAGGAATAGTTCTAATGTAGGGTTCCCTCGACATTTTTCTTCAGCCAGAGGTGTCATTCTTAATCTTAATTAATTTGTAAAACGTGGGGTCCTAGAACACAAAGAGCGTACCTATCCACAGGTAAGAGGCAGGGGCATGTCCAGAGAGACAAGGGGCAGCACCAGCCCTCTCTGAATAGGCCCTGGTGCCCCCCAGTGCTACTGGGCAAGACTACCTATAGTGATTCCAGTTCTTGTGCAGTGCCACTTGTACCATGTAATACCAACTCTATTAGAGCACACAGTCTTGAATAAGACCCTTAAATTGTGTCCAATGATTTTCTTTTGCCATTTGTTAGCATTTTTAATGCCGCATTTATTTCTAATAGAATTATCAGATTTCTGATCCAAAATCCACAGTGCCATCTATCATGACAAATCTTCCATATTAAAATGACATTTGAACCGCAATGTATTATTTTAGTTATTTAATTTCCCAGACTCACATTAGAAATAGATGGGTACTGATAATGGACACTAAGAACTGCCTACTCGAAATACTTTTTTAAAAATTACAAAAGTACCAGCATCAAAATGTACTTAAAGTGTCAAAAGTTAAAGTACTTAAAGTACTAGGTTTACAGAATGGACTCACTCACTAATTTTTAAAAAAAAAATGTTTTTTATTATAATTATTTATATTGATGCATTTATGTAAGCAGCGTTTACATTTAGTAAAGGTAGGGCTCATTTTAACTACTTAATATACTGTTATGAGGTTTAATTAAAAAAAAAAGAAAACAAGTCTAATCACTTCAAATTCATCATGTTTTTATGTTTAAATATTGACCTGGAAAGTAAATAAAGCTGGGAGTCAAATGTAGTGGAGCAAAAAGTACAATATTTGCCTCAAAATGTAGTGGGAGTAAAAGAATAAAGTAACACAAAATGGAAATACTCAAGTAAAGAACAAGTACCTCAAAATTGTACTTAAGTATGAGTAAATGTACTTAGTTACACTGATATATAGATGTATGTAGGTACACGTGTATATATGGGATACCCCTGATGACTAATGTCAATACATGCATGTAAATCCTCTATTTTAATTTGCACATTGAAAGTTTGAAGTGTATACGCTGGTGTGCAGCTCACATTCGTCTCCATTGTCGGAAGCTACAAACACCAACCTGAATATTTCTGTGGGGTCATAACTTATAATGGCTGAACATCACTGATTCAGAGAAGAGCACAAGAAAATATTGGTGAATCTGAAACAACCTTTTCTTTTGCTTGTATGCACAATTTTAAATTGCAGTTTTCTCACTGGGACAAAGAGTGAAAGCCTTAGTAAATGTAGCAATATCAATATTCCAATGTATTTTCCCACGGACCAAGAAGGCTTGACAAAGTCTGTTACACAGGAATATAAAACTTTAATATCTCAGCTATCTCAGATATCCACTTTGTTGACTTCCATTTCCACAAAGTAAACTGAATGAAACACACTGAGTACACGCCGCTTACTGCAGCTTGATGAACTCGACTCAAGTTTGCACTCAAAGTCTAAACTAACACAAGTCTCGTAACTCTGCGACGCCCACGCAGCACATGCATCTGCACTGCTAACAAAAGTCTCAACTTCCCTCTCTATTAGTGTCATGACATCATCTTGTAACTACACTCTGTTTCATGTGTGGCAGAATACGCACTCTATTTAATTAATTGAATTGCAAGGCCGTTCACTTGGACGCTTGCTTTTCAGCCTTTTTTTTTATTACAGGCTTCAGTAAATTAATTGGGTGAATCCCTCATTCCCTTTAGCTGGCATCAGAGACAGTCAAAGGGAGATAAAAAAAAATCCTTGGATCTTACAAACCTAAAAGATGTCTGATGCCGCAACAGAAGGGGGTGATTAAAAAGGTGCGGAATTGGTTCTAATTCTTTTCATTTTATCACTCGTCGTACATCTTGCTCATTTGGATTTGTTTGATGAAAGGGCCTTTTATTTGGCTTATGATCATTATAAGAGTAAAACATTTTGTGATGATTTGAGAGAGATTTCTTCAACATAGGGTCAGGTCACGGATGTGCTGCCGGCCTGCTGCTTCTGCTTAGCTGCCACAGGAAAAAATATCTTATTTTTTAAGCACTTACAGCTAAAATACCAACCTTGCAGTACATCCTCAGCCTTCCACTGATGGCTCCTCAACTGCTCCACTGAAGCAGTTAGGAGTACAGAGTGTTACACAAGGGCACCTTGACAGCAGGTGTTGAGGGAGGAGGGAAAAAGTCTGAGGAGAGAGTAAATTTCTCACTCCGGTTCCTGTTTGAGTAATAGCGTCTTTTCTTTTAAAACAATCCCTGGAATTAGAGGCACCGACCGGCCGCTGCCCACTAAAATATATTGTGCGATCAGCGAGGCTTAATGTTCTCCAAAGGACAGAGATCAACCTGCAATATTTCAGGCCAGCTTATACAGGCAGGGACACCATATCAAGCTTCAGATCAGAGGGTTCAATAATGGCTTCATCTGAGACTCTCGGAATGAAACGACAGAGATAGAGAGAAAATGGAGGCCTTTAAACTTAGAGGACGCACGTGACCTGGAAGATTCCTCTCTGAAAGGCCAAGAGAATGACAGGTATGAGCTAATACACAGCCCTGACATCAATTTAGCCTCACGTAATTCCAGCTCTCCAGCTCGAATCTCTGTCTCACAATTGCCTCTGATATTTTACATTCAGATGCAGCACACAAGAGAAAAGAGACGGAGGAAAAGAAACTGTTATTGAAGAAAGAACTAACCCGCTGGCAGTTTCAGTCAGATCATCTTATTTTTTTCATTTTTAAATCTTTTTATCAAAAAAAAAAGGAAAGAAAGCAACTGAAAGGATGCCAAGTAGCAGCAATATATTTCCACTAGACCTTGTCTGCATCTCCTCTTGTGCATTGTCTATCTGCTCCTTATCGTACCCTTGGCCCCCACCCGGCACTCCACACAGATATCAAGTATTTTTATGCTTGAGGTGTTAAATACAAAATAACTACCAAATGTATGTGTGTCTTCCCTGATTGAAGTCTTTTTACACAATATGGTAAATTTAAGAGTTAGGCTTTTATCCAGGGGCGTACATGTGGGAATCATCGATTGTGGGATAGTAATGTTGCTATGTAGGTTATATATTTAAATAAATATTGGGTGATTAACACTGATGCATATGATTGTGGTATAAGAATAGCGTGGCTCAACGGACAGGAAACCAGATTACATATCTTTGCTGACTAACCTAGAAGTTAGCATCGCCATGTAGATTAGGTTAATAAACAATTTATTGAGCTACGGTTTGGCTAGCTCGTCAGAACAGCTGGTTAGCTTGTTGGAGAGTGTCTGAAGCATAACGGTAGTGATGTTCAAGACATGCGACCGTAGTGTAGTTGGCTATAGTATAACGTTAGCTTTTCACTTCTGTCGGTAGCATTGCTGGCTTATAAAGATACTACTTTTCTTTGTGTGTGTGTGTGTGTGTGTGCATTTTAGTTGAGTCCGAGAGTGGCTGCTCAGGGCAGACAGGTGTTGGTGATCGGAGCAGAGTTGTCTTGTGGCAGTCAATGTATAGTGTTGGTTACAGTTTGTCTATGCATAAAGACTGCAACTCCTCATTACCCCAAAAATTCCCACTTGTCGTGCTTTCCAGTTGATAGACTAAAGTGAAGGGAAAGTCTGTAAGATTCCAAGCAGAGCATGGTATTCTGGCTCTGTCCAGAGACAGATCTGCCTAAGAGACTGTGAGCCGGTGCAGTCAGCTGCATAGATTAAAACAAGGCAATCAGAGATGGCAGACTTCACCCCCACAGCGCCCTCTGTTAGCCAGAGGATGTATATGCAGCGGAAACACAGACAGACAGACAGACAGACACTGCCACCCGAAACAATACTTCACTCCCACTCTGTGAAATATCTGTGAGTGAAAAACACAACTGATCCTCTTGCAGTCTATACTTTGTTTTGGTTTTTACTTTGGTCTCAAACCATAGACTGTATAAAAATAATCAACATAGGTAGCATGATTTCACCCACTGGTTTGTCAGCGTCTATGCAGAATAGATTAGGAGTCGGAAGAATGCTATGGATCCAGCTAATGCTATCTAGCCAGCTAGCTTGGTTAGCAATGGGAATATGTTATTTAAAATGAAAAGTCAACTCCTCAGAGTGTCTGGGACCGCGCCATGGTCCACTGGGTTACCGGCCAATGATGCCGAATACAGGCTGCTGCTTGCCAAACAGTAATGTTGTGTCTCTGGAGCAACCAGCACTAACGTTAGCATAAGTACAGAAAAAACAGCCATAACTGCAGCTATTAATGACATAGAAAAACCATTAAATATTAAAGGGGGTATGCACTTAGGGACTTTTTCAGAGGCAGAAACATTTTTGCAGCTCTACCAACATTTATCCATGGCGTTTATCTCTCGTATCCACTGAACAGCACAGCGTGATGGCGTCCAATCAAGTGAGAAATAGGGTCATTATCTTCAAGCAGCGACTTTTTTTCAACCAGTGTATTTGCCGCCAACTGACCAAAAGAAAGAATGCAGGTTTATGGCCCTTCCAGTTTGGCTTCACTTTTCAGCCAATATGCCATTGGACACATACAAAATTAACAAAACGCCACAAACAGATTCATGGGTTTTGATGCCCGTGGTGTATGTGTTTGTTGGTTTGTTTTACTTTTAACTCATGTTTTTATGAGATATTCTGTCTCTCATGAATGCAAATACTGATGTGCTTGTGAATAAATTGTCAGTATTATTCATGTTTCATATTATTCATATTTCTACGGCCAATTTTAGCTTACATCAGAAACAACACCAAATTTAAGAAAGAGCTTTCCCCATAAACTAAACAAATGATTAAAAGCTGTCGTTCATGTTCTTAACCTTGATAAATAAAAACCACAGATGTCATTTTTAAGCTGGATTGTTGTGAGGAATAAAATTCCAGCTCTGATCCTGTAAATTTCGTGTAGGAGGCAGAGCAGCTGTGAGGGAAACAATCCGTTTGACAGTGTAAACAGTTGAAATTCAAGGAACAAAGTTATGTGCGCGTTATCTGTCTAGACGTATCCAGGCTAGTGGAAAAGAGCCAGGTGACTGGATGTGAGAGATCAAAGTTCTCGTCAGGCGTGCGGGGAATGGGAGTCGAAGCGGGTAGTTAGCGAGACTCAGGATTTGCGTCCATCAACGTAAGCCTCGGCTGCCTTTGTTCTTCATAGACCTCTGTAAACACAGATATTTTGCTTTTCCAGCGTGTAGCGTTCCCATTTGATTCCTATCCACAACGTATTGTTTCATCTATGATGTCTTTCCCCGCCTGTGGAACTAAGAGGGCTAAGCTTAAGGAGAGCTTGTCCTGGATAATCAAATCCTTATCTTTGAAGAGGAAAAATGCTGCCGTCTTAAAGGACATGGTGCAAAGGACAAGCAAGGCAGCTTAACTTTTATTTCCCTCGCCTCTACAGTATCTGGCGGAGCTTTTCGCGTGTCTTTTTTTTGTTTCAGTCCCTTCCAGTTTTGGTTATTATAGATAAGTTCTGTCCATTTTTTCATCTCTGCCTTAGATGAGGAGAGAGTTAGAAGCACCTGACAGAGTGCCAGCATCACAGCTAGGCTTTATTTCCCCTATCCCTCCCCTTTCTCTCTCTCTTTTTCTCCATCACCAGGCCTCATTCTTTCTCACACTCCCTTTTCTCTCAGCACACAAGCAGCCATTCTGTTCCAACCTGCTGTCCGCATGACAGAGCATGGGAGAGATGATGGAAAAGCACTTCGCCCAGGCTCCTGCATTTGAAAGCGTACTTTGAGTAGAGGAGCGGTCTCCCCAAAAAACTCCTCCTGCAAGGTGCAGGATAGAAACCGGCAGCAGGATAAGAAGGAATCAGAACAGTTGAAGGCTTTACCAAAAACGAGAATTTAAAACACCTTTACTGGAGGCGATTCTACTCTACTTTCTTTCAAGGTGCATAAAAAAGGAGGCCAACAAACTATACACATTAATTCTACTCTGCTAGGCTCAGGGAATCCAAGCCTACTGTGTGGGATGGAGAAAATAGAGTGAAAAAAAATGAGAACACAGCCTGCCTGACTAAATGATGGTGTTAGGATTATTGGGGACCACCAGTTCAGTGAAGCAGAAAATGGGAATATGCTTGTGAGGGCACACCAGTTTACTTGAGCAAGGAACCGCAGGCTCCCTGAGAGACAGACGGGGGCAACCTCAGCAAAACATCGAGCCGAGTAAAAACGGTGCCATACTGCACCAAAGGGTCTAATTGTAACTAATTGGAATTCACAAAAAGCATAAATGCATTTCAGCATCTTATTGAATCCCGGATTCATAACAATCTGAAACAATTTTAAAGGGCTGGATTCAGCATGAGTGAAAATTAATCACAGCCATTATGGGCAGTAATGAATTTTTAGTCATTTAATGAGCTCATTGTTGCATCACAGCCTGTGTTTGCCCCTTTATTCTTACTCAGGACAAATGATCTTTTCTCATATTTATAAGAGTTGGAAGCTATAAGTCTCCTTTAAAAAGCCAATCATCTAAAGAAATGAGAACACTTTAATTCCCTCGTCCATTTATTCTATTATTACTATTTCTCATTTCTTCCTAAATTAATTATATTGTTATGGTTACATAACACGTTCCTATCTTCAATTCATTTATTTGGTAAATTGGACCGACAATATTTGTTTTCAAGGTGCACTCAAAAAGGTAAGTGGAAAAGCAAGGGATAATTATTTACGATTAGGGACTGTACATAAATTATTAGTGGGAGTGAACCCTATTATTCTTTTCTCTTATTATTTTTTTAGCAAGGCCCCCTCCACCATTTTTTTAATTTTCTTTGCACTTTCCCCTCAAGGAGAAGGGAAAATTGGAGCACCCTCACAACAATATCTTAAATTAATTCAGCACTATCAAATTCATACAATTAATTGTGTCATTAATAACTGAGGGGCAGGAAATGGATGTGTGTGTAAACCAATAAAAGCACAATATGGAGGAAGTTCATCTCTGATAGTTATGCACACCTGAGGCCAAGAAAGGCTGATATGTAGTAAGCAAAGATGGATGACTTAATATTGTATAGCTCGTACCCTACAAATCTAACTGACATCACTATCATAAACACAAGGAGAAAAAAGAAATAAGTTCTAACTCTTCAAATATTCATTTAATTTTTCGAAGTACATAAAACACTCACAAACATGCTTTGGCTTTTATAGAGATTTTGCCTCTTAGAATCCAAATAAAATGCTTAAAAGAAACTGAAAAATCAGAAATTTTCTATTCTGCTGACTAGTCAACCCCACCTGCTGTATGTGTGTAGGTGCTGCACTTGTTAAGTCAATAAAACCGAGTTGGTTATGTATTATAAGTTGATAATTGATCAGATATAATTTAATTTTCAACATAATGCAGAATAATTTAAATTTCCCAATAATTTATCAGTGATGACATACGTTTCTAAAAACATTTCCTGTTTAGAGAATCTTTGATGCATTCTTTTACTTTTTTTCCACAAAAACTCTCACTTTATACCCCCACATTTATATTTTATATTGCTGCTTTACTCACTGATGAGTGACTGAAGACTTTCCACACATGGCAAACACACTTCCTCCTACCTATGTGTATACGATCCCTTAGTCTTACGCGATGAATTAATAATTAAATAATTCCTTTGAAAAAAAAAACAGCCACTGCAGTTTTATTTCAAGATAACAAGATAATAAAGAGATTCATACTGTAAATATATAAAACAGGCTATTAATAATTTAAAGAGAAATGAACTAATTAATTGCACAATTTGCTGTGTGGTCAACATTCGACAGAAGCTTATTGTAGCGATTATTTGTCTGTAGAAGGGGGAGGCTCATTGGTTCCCAGTGAACCATTCAGATATCTTGAGGTCAGAGATCGAGGGACCTCTTTGAAGATGCCCGTGCTGGTTTTTCCCTTTGAAGCGTTAATTAGCACCCTTGCTGACAAGATATGACGTGACCTTTAAAACTCAGTCTGCTTCCGCTGGGGACCTTTATTCGGCATTAATTGCATTAATTTATTTAACGTGTTAAATGTATCAAATGAAAAATGTATGTGTACATTTTAACGGCACTAATCAGAAGAAAAATATAATTTATGAGTTTGTGAATCAATACTATAGATCTGATTAAATTCACAGTTTATACAATGAACAAATGTTTTGGTAAAAAATTTATATTTCACACATCCGAAACAGTGAAAAGACAAATCTTCGGTGAATTACTCCAAAGTATGAGAGGAAATCAATCTCGTGTATCTCTGCAGACAGTGTATCCTCTGCTGCCTGGTGGCTGGCTGAGGCTGCAGCTCTTTGGGCAGAAAACATGAGTGTCGAGTGTGATGGCTGCTGGCACAAAACAGCACCCAAAGTGATTTGTGTACCATTTTGGAGGCAGAGGATGAAGGTGCTCCTCAGCTGCATCAGTCGACCGCAGAGAAGATAAGAGGTGTTGTCTGGGCTACAGATGTTTGAGTCCTCATCCTTCTCTCTGCTGATGCCTCCGGGCTACCCTGGCTCGTCCCAACAGCAGAACAGCAGAGGAGCCAACTTTTTTATTTCTTTCTGTCAGCTCTAGCATCCTGCCTGACTCAAACCCCTTTGTGCTGCAGTCCCAGCACGATACCTCAAAGAGCCGTGTGCAATCACTGATGCAGGTTCTCACATGGAGTCTGTTGCGTGTGCTAAAAACCTGAGTCTGTTTCATGTTAACTCTTGGACACTCCGCTCTAAATGACTTCAGGAGAGCAGTCGTAAACACAGGAAGTTTTTGCAAGAGATTTAAAATACATATGATTGTGTCATACATGGGAATACAGTAGTTTTTTTTAATTATCTATGAGTGACAAAAGATGCTAGAAGGTAAATTAAATTAAACTCAGTTACTGTGCCAAGTTTGTTTAGGGGATTCGTAAAAGTGACATACCAACCCAGTTGCCAGAATAAATGTTGGCAGTGTATGCTTCTGCAAACCGCAATTGTGCTGACTCTCGACGCACTGAGTTACAATTATAAACATGTGGTAATATTGTGATTTCAAACAAAAACTACTTGGAGAAAGTAGGGGGGCGGAAATTGGGGTTTGGGTTAAAAAAACAATTCCCTTACAAAACTACTGGGTGCAGTTTAAACAGGAAAGAGCGCTCAGTAGAGTGCAGATCATGTGACTTCCACAACAGGTACAAAGCTGCAATGGTCGTTATTACGGCCAAGGTTGGTGACAGAATATAATGAAACGAGTAGCATAGGTATGGTATCACAACACATACAAAGCAAATGTGGTCCTGCAGTCAGATTGAAGTCAAACTTGAAAAGCACAGGGTTCCATGATGCACTTCGGCTGCATAGGCCAAAAATATGGCCTGCAACAGACGAGGTAAGGCTTGTTTTTAGCTTAGCGGAAATGCCTTTGTAACCGAGAAGGTTGTTGACCACTTTGAGCCCCTATTGAGTCATGCAGCCAATGGCAAAATAAGGCAGTCACCAAAACATTTTTTTCAAAAGGTGTGAATCATTTCAACCATGAGAGGTCATTCAGCTTGTGCAAAAAAGTAACTGACTGATTCAGTAGCATGAGAGATTACAGGCAGACAGAAAGATTCACAAACATACACACTTGACAGTACATGGTGTCGGAGAGGCTTACACCTGATGGAGAGAATAAAGATTTGGAAAGGGGGTGAAATTTGGTGTTGGTTTCACCCACTCAACCACCCTGACCTCCTCCTCCAAATGTTTTATATCAGTGTATCTGTGGTTTACAGAAACATACACTACTCCAGTCTCCTCAGATATAAGATGTTTTATATGGCCAAACATCAAAGATGACCTCTAGTCCTCTAAAAGCCTAGGGTCTAAATACAGTATAATACATAACTACTTCAGTCTAAATGTTATTGTACAAAATACCTCTATTTACCAGCTCAGTTGACTCATGAATGATTTCTCAACATTGCATTGATTTTTCAATCAAAGCGCCAACTGCTTTTATCTGTCGACCGAGTCACAGTAGCTGGTAGCATCTGTGGATAGAGCGTGGCAAATGCCACCATAGAGGTCTTAAATATGATGTCATAGCAACCTTATTAGCATTTGTTAGGTCACGATTACATGATCTCTCATAATCCATGTGTATAAGTGAGCCGTTAACATCATCACACCAGGAGGCCTATTTGATTATACTGAAACCAGCATCAGACCTTCAGGCACAGAGGCTCACATTCAGTTTCCACTGTCTCTGGGCTCTGACCCCAGATCAGCTTTAATAACAGGCAATGTGTGAGTTTTGAAGCGCCAAGGCTCAGGTGAGCTGATCCCGGACCAGCGCTCGCGGCGGTGGTTCTGTAATGAGGCACGGTGGGAGGCAAGTGATGAGGAGTTTCTCTGGTGAAGGGCCCCGCTGAGGTTACACAGGCAGCAAACGGCTGGTAATCAAGAAGTCCAGCCAGAGGCGGTGTCATGCTCGCTGAATTGCTCAATCTCCTCGTGTTATCTCCTCATAACGCAGCTCCACCTCTCCGCTCAGACACTCACTACTTTGTAACACACAAGGGAAGATGTCAGGAGACTCTGGAAAAAGGCTATGGGAGGAATCTCTTTGACAAAGATGAGGTTTGAAACGTAAATAGAAACAGAGTGCATCAAATTCAAAAGTAGGATATATTTTACAAAAAAACAAATGTTTATGTATCATGTCTTTTTGGGAACTGGGGTTGTAATTACAATTAAGAAAATAGTTATTAATCAATAAATACATGTGTACGCCTCAATTTGAGTAACACTATCAAAAACTGCACCTTTTTTTACATTAACAATGCACAGAAATGACTATATAATGGGAACAGAGTGGCTTGTAGTAATTAATCTACAGATAATCACCTGACTTTGCAATGTCCCTCAGCATTTTCCTTGTTTTGATTTTGCAACTTGCCATTGTAAGGAACATAACATAACCATTTTACAATTATTTTGATACTACACTGGCTTGTAATGTTACAGGAGGAGTGCTGCCTCTAATTCCCACTCTGCAACCCAAACGCCTGTTCCTTCGCTATGTAACTTTGGTGGGCGGATATAATCAGCAACACAGAAATCAATTCCAAATTTTCCCTCCTATGTCCTCTGGCTGCTCTGTCTCGAATCTCAGTAATTTAGGAGTTAGCTTTAGCTGTTGCTAATGCTTTCTGCTAACTTTAGCTGCAGTGAGCTACCTTAGTTAGCCATGCTGCAAGGACTGGTAGTTAGAGCACCAGGGAAGTGTTGGTAGTGGTGTGCACAGCAACTTTGGTCCTCAGGATAGAGGAGCTGCCAGTTTATGGGGGAATGCTGGCGGGAAGCATCACAGGTATTACAAGCGTGGAATGCCCAGCAGCCTCAACTGACTCTTAAAGAGCTTCCCAAAACAGAAGTCTGCAAGACAAATGTCTGGTAGGTCTTCTAGCTGTTGTACTAGTAAGTAATATTATCTGGCTTGGTATGTCTTGTGTTGCTGCACTTACGTGATGTTTGGCTGTGTAAGCCAAGTTGTCAACACACTAGTTTTTGATAAAAATGAAGGAAATATGACAAATGCATGTGTACAGCTGCTCATATTTACATCAGGTCTAGTATAACAATTGCACTCTGAAGCTCTAAGGATGCTAAATTGCAAAAAAGACAAATTCCACTTAAAGTTGCTATTGGGTTTAAGTTTGCTCCTACCGCTTTCATTAGCTTTGTTTCCAACCACTGTAAGCTATGCTATGCTAATTGCAAAGCATTAAACATCAGATTAGCGACTAGCCACACTAGGAAACATTTAGCAGTTCAAGAGACAAATTTTGGGGAGTTCCCAAAGTAATATTGGACTCAAGCTCAACTTCAGATCATTTCTAAGGTTGCTCTGAGTCTATTCAAGACCTATCGAGTTGCCTCACCATCAGCTCTGTTAGGTTTAGGCTAAATCAATGCAAATTTATGCTCTTCAGTCAATTGAACAAATATCAGTTGTCCTTTTTGCAACAATGGACAATGGTGACATATGCAAGATGTTCTCCTCTTGCCCACTCTGCAACCTGGCTGGTCCAGGTTTTCCATCAGCGAGAACCCCAAGAAAAACACTGCGATGATAGTGACTTGCCATGACACTGACTCCATGGAAAAACAAGACCATCTTTGTGTCAATTTCTGTAGTTATTACTCCATCAAAGGAGGCACCGCAGAGGAATTGAACGTAACCTGGCTGCATGGTCGTTCTTTACCAGGCACCCTGCTAGCCAGTGTACATGTGTTGGATGGTAGACAGATTGATGTCAATGGATCATTTTCAATGGCAAATCAGGAACAATAAAGTCCTTTGTTTCACCTTGGCTAAATTCATGAGTACTGGATAGCACGATTCAACGCAAGAAAAAGCAGTAGCCATGTGCTTCATGATGAATAAAGTAAAAGGGGCTGATAGGGTTGCATTTCACTGGCATTGTACCTTGTTCCTGGGACAAATAAAATGGATTGATTGCTGGATGTGTACATTTGTAACTCTTTGCTAACGAGTCTGTATAATTAGCCTTATATGTGCTAAAAATGCAATTACTACAGTATGAAAAGCTACTTGACTACCATCCACTAGCTAACTGACTGTGTTCTTCAACTATACCATTGTTAGGTTTATGGATATCTGGCCAAGCTAGCATTTGTGTTGCTATTACATAAAACGTAGACAAGCTGTGAGTTGGTATATTGTATTTAAAAATGAGTTATATATGTCCCAAAGTTTTGCAAGAAGCAGTGGTGCATTTTCAGCCAACACACAATGCTAAAGTGCTTTTGATGCTTTTTATGCCTGTTGTGTGTTTGCTTTAGTTACAATGTGTATTTTTGTCTCAGAGTTTATGTGCCACTGACAGTTCTGACTTTTTCAGTATGGGGACAGTGCCTCAAATGAAAAATCTCCAGATAGAAAGAGTCTTCTTTACAGACATGTCTTTGTAGTGTAGTCTCGCCGAGAACTCCAACGGTCTGTCCATTCTTTTAAACCGCAATCAATTGCTATTGAAAAGCTTGGAAATGGATCAATGCGAAAATGTATTTTGGTGTTATTTTTATTCAGCCGAGGCTTCTTGATCTCGGCTTCAAACCACCGCATTTCTCCTCGGGGAGCTTACAATGACTCACATTCGGGCCAGGAAACCAGGAGCGATTGAGCAGTTTCAATCATACGCATGAAGACTTTTCAAAAACAAGATCAATCAATATCCACCTCTTAAAGCTAACTCACAAAATTTACTTTAATCGAAAACGTCAGTCACCCTCAAACACTAAGTAACAATCTCTGTTGCTCATCAGTGCTTGAATGCCAATGACCTGAAATCACTGACTTCAAACGGGCTGGAAGATAAACCTAAACCTAGCTAAAGACTGTCTTTGTGTGTCCTGAGAACGCCTCGTGCTCCACATTCCTGTGACCTAATTTTCCTTTTCACACTGTCAATAACTAAATGCTACTGCATGGAAATGAACAGAATGCTTTAATGACTTTCTTAGTAAGAAAGAGGAACATTTTTGCACTTGTTTGGAGGTGCTCCATTTACTGAATTGAATACATGCAAGCATATAAGGAAAGAGAAGTGTAAAAGCACAGTCAAACCTTGTGCATGAAGAGCTTCACAGGTGCGCTTTCCACAGATGGTCAAAAAAAATAGTGGTTCAGAAAGTTACCCTGATTTGTTTTATGTAATATTACGTATAACATTGTGTAATTTCAGTAAAGCATGTGCGAAAAGGATGATGCTACTTGGGTAATAGCAGTGGATTCACCACAACCCAAAAACGTCCCTATCAGCCCACTTTCACTCCCAACTGGTTAGATACCGACACTTAATCACAGCCGTCAGCATCTGATACCAATGCATAAGGCATCAATTAGCATCCAGTAGCCATGTGTAGAAGTAGTTGTTTTTAAGCCCAACCCTGTTCTGTTATCATAACCTTAGTCCCACGTTAACGTTAACAGTTGCCCTGAACATGGAAGCTAATTTCGAAAAGCCACTATGCATGCAGCTAGCGGAAAGTGACACACCGTCCCTGATACATCCAAAACTGATGCAAAAGGGTGCCTTGTGAGTCTGTATTACACACCGAGGGCAGAGACAAAGCAGTATCTGACAAGAATGCGTTGGCCGTATCTTTGCAAGCACCTTATTATGACTTATATTAATTGTTGATACCGGCAACTTCATTTGGCCATTGTAATTATGACCGCTGATGAAATTAGGAAGTGAGGTGACAGAGGTTAAAGACCCACAAAGTTGACTTAGGCCAAGCAGAAAGGGAGATAGATGGGTCAAATAACAGCCTTTTGACCCAGGAGACTGGTGTTAGTGTCCCATTTGAAACATAAAAGTCAAGGTATTTTAACTTAACTGTTGGTTTTCTTATGTGGTTGAGTGATGTGCCATTATGTTATGTGATTTCCAGCAATGCATCAATCTTTTCCTAAACCTAACCAAGTAGTTTTGTTGCCTTAACACAACCAAGTTGTTTAGTATCAAAATGGCAGTGATGGTCACATTTTAACTGTAGCTGTTTTGCATCTTTAAAGAGGACAGTTTTGAGTGTCATTGGCAAGCAACCTATTATGTTGCTTTTGCTATGTGGACATGTTCTTTTATTATTTTTATTTTGTATTATAATAATTGCATTATGTTTGCCTTATTTTCCTCACTACACGAGCAAAGCTGAAAAGTACATAGCTATTCTAAAGTGACCCATAGAATTGTTTTGCGCCTATCAAGGGACGAAGAGATGAGTGAGTACACGATTAGCTGTATCGGTATCTGTTCATCCAACTTAAGTATCTGTATCTGTATCAATACCTGAAATGGCTGAACTGGGTGTAACTTAAACCAGAAGTATGTGGGGCATAATCAAAGTTGATGTTTTAGCTAAAAGTGATATGTGTTGATAACAAGAGTAAGATACCTATTTACAGAACAGTTTTCCATTGACACATTTCTGGGATGATACTTGTACTCATAAAAAGTACTTGCTCTGTACTGGATACTTGTTTTTTCTGTGTATTTGGTTCTAACCTAGACATCATTGCTTTTTCCACAACTCTAAAATCTAGGTATTCATTAGAGCTAATGCCTATGCAAAATTAATTATCCTTAAGGCAATGGTTTCTGGAAGTCTATGTGAGGGACATGCCTGAAAGGCACTTTTTCTACGCATGTCACCATAGGCGATCCTTTAAATATATGTCCCGAGGTTAAAGTCAGACATTTCAAAAATGTTGAAGGCTGTCATAAGTCAAGTCCAAACAAAACTCAAAATATATACTTTTGAAGAAAATGAGTATTTTCATTTGTTTTTGGGGTTTTGGTGTCTGAAATGAAGCTTGAAAATGCAGTTGATACTCAGCTTTGGTTCTCCAAAGTATCCAGCTGCACATGAACACATTGAAGCCTGCATTAATTTTTCCTCTTTCCCTTTGAGTTTCCTGTCTGACTCTTTTCAAGAGGTAATGTATTGTTCCTATAATCCTCATAAGTGTATTATGAAATCCAGCTTGGACTCCTTTCTTTCAGGTGTTGGAGTGTCCTGCACAAAAAAGGAGCCAAAAACATACATCAAGTCCACCCGTTCTTTTTCTCAATTTCTCCTAGTGACGGATACGTCTTGGAAAACAGATATGAGGCTGTAGCCAAAAACAGAATGGCTTCCCAGCAGCGGGGCCTATACATCATTGTAAATAATTCACAGAAGTAAAGCTAGCTTCCTGGGGCCAGTACACACCCAGGCCAACGTGTGCTTCATCTTGATCACTGTGAAATTCCCCAAAGGCACAACATTGACCTGAGGCAGGCAACTTGGGGACATGTTCCAACAGGAGAACATTACTCCTCATCCTACAAATGTGGTTTTTATTAGGTGCCAAATGTGACAGCAAAATTGGATTTTGTACTTTAGTTGTTCTTTATCTGGTGTAAATTCTAGTGTGTCTTCTGAAGTGTCAGTTCATTGAGAAGTTTGGATTACTTTAGTGTCCAAGTCAAAATGAATCTTCAACTTGCACAATATCTACATCGGCTGGGATGGAGTTGTCAGCTGAAAATAGTCTGAAAGTGAGTGAGTGGAACAAATGTTACACTTCCTACAGTTTATCTTTTCCATGGCACATCTGTGAAATCACATATATTTCACTGAGTAGCCCAAGGCCAAAGCAAGTAACCTGTACTATGGCTTATATACAGGAACTGCTCATTGTTCCAACATCCCAGTGGTACAATGCAGAGATATATGGGTCTAATGACCCAATAATTAAAAAAAAAACATGCTGGAGTCCAGTGACGTGATTCTTAAAAATTAATTAAGTGATTAAGGAATGGTTAGGTTTAGGCACAACATCTACGTGGTTAGGATGTGTTAAAGATCACATTTTCAGACTATTGGGCCATGAGACCAATGAGATGTTTGAACAATAGCATGCCACCTTATGTATGGTCACTCCAAGTGGCACAGCACAACAATCAACAAAATGTGTTTGACCAATCCAACCACCATGTCGTCCCTCGGTGGACTTTCTCACTCTTTATACTACATTACCTGACTTGCAGAGCACTAGCTCTGAGCTTGTGATATTGCACAGATAGGTAAATATTGAACATGTTAATTCGTGAATGTATGAAGTGTTTTGCTTTGTTACCTTTCGAAAGAGCAATGCTAGCTTCTGCCAGTCTTTATGCTAAGCTAAGCTAAGCTAAGCTAACCTAACCAGCTGCTGACTGTAGCTTTATATTTAACAGAGATGAAAGCATTACCTTTATTATCTCACTCTTGGCAAGAAATCAAATGTCAACTCCTTTAATATGTTAAGTGAAATGTTGTGTTTGCCATGTTGCTGACGTGTTTGTCCAACTGCTCTATTTTTCACCGTAGGGCCACTGTACCCATGACACATACACATGCATGCTACAAAATCTTAGACAAAAAAAGGGATAGAGGAAGTAGAACGACACAGTGAAAATGTAGAGAAAGAGTAACAGACAAAAGAAGAGTGATGGCATCAGGGTTGGCCTTTATTGGTGAGGCTGGACCTTTTTCCAAGTACATTAGCACTAGGAAGGAGGCGCCGCAGGGGACCGTTTTGGGGACAGTGTCTATGGTGAAGAATCATTTTTAATTCAGGTGCTCTAAGTTATTTTATCAGCTCTCAGGACTGCTGCTGAGTAAACACTTTTAAAATTGAAGGTGAGAAAGCCTCTCAGGTTTTGAACATAAAAAATGCATCAGCCGTGTGAATGTAGAACAGTATATCATTCCTGAAAACACTGCAGCTTCCATTTCAGCACGCTACACTGCTCACCAGTTGTTGAATGCAGTAAACCAGCTTCAATCTGTTTTTATAGTGTATTAAATTTATTATTGAGCGCTTTTGCATATATAGAAGAAACAACCATGTGTTTCTTTGTAATGTATTGTGTTAGTTACTTTAAAATTTACAAGATGGAAAAACTACTGAATGCTCTTGCTTTCTGGTTTATCTCTTTGCAGCAGATTTGATCCTTTTCATAGATAAAAACTGTTTGCCTCCTATTGATTTTTCAAATAGCAACCTGTGCTGTGGCCTTGCACCAAAGCCCACACACTGCTTGAATGATGACACCCTTAATACATCAACATGCCCAGGCCAACCGACCTGATACCAACAACAGTGGGATTGCTCAGCCGTGTAATAGCGCCTTTTGTGTTTTAGTCTAAACATTGCAGACCGATCGCTGACGCATGCAGGGAGGGTGATGTCAAACGGCTCTGTGTTGAATGACAAAGCTCCTTGTCGTGCTGTCATGAATGTGTCTCTGGTTTGGACAAAGTCGGGACGAGTCAATGTGTTTGGACATATCAACTCATCACTGTCGACTGACCCGGACTCTGCTCCCATTACACAGCTTCTCCAATCTGTCACCGCGAGTCAGCGTTACAGAGTCGAGCTTCCGGACATTATAAATAGTTATGTTGTGTGGAGAAGCCTCCAAAGCGTCCAAATTGGTAAAACTTTCTATGAGGCCCATATTAATAGTATGGCTTATAGTATGTATAATTGTAGTTATAAGCACTCATAATCATACCGCATTATAAAGCACTTTATAATGACTTATAATGTCGAGTATCATAATACTTTGTAATTGCTGGCCACTCAGCAAGCCAATGTCTAAATTACATTATGAATATATACACATATAATGCATTATAATCTGCTTATAGCACTGTATACGTACAGGTATAAGCACTCATGAATATTAAGAATGACTTAACAATAATCATAAAAAATACAACATTACAACAATGATTATAATGCATTATAAAAAATGTTATACTGTATAATGACTATGAGAAATTTAATACACAATGATCTAAAAAAATATGCTATTGTTATTCTTATAAGGCCTTGTGAATACTTTTATACAACATGCAACAATACAGAGCTAGATTATAATAGCCTTTTTTGTTTCTCCTCAGCTCTGCTTTGATATGTTAAAGGAATTTGATATTTCAGGAAAAGCTACTTGAAAAGCTCATCTCAATTTCTCAAAAAGCCCAAGGTCCATTTTGATTAAGTTACATCCTAAAATCGAATGAGACTTGAACTTAAACTGTCGAAGCATTATTGCCTTTTGGTTTATTGTTGTTTACTGCCAGCGATAAACCTAAGGCCACACTCCACTTTCCTTAAATATCTACTACGCATAGTCCTGTCCACTGCAGCCAAGGACTAGTTATCTCTTTGAGCTCGGCTTTAAGCTGACTTTCAGCTGACACATCAGCATGCTGGTGATCCATGGCAGTGATAGCTTTTGGCTGTTTTGACATGGAGGACCGAGATTGTTTTGTGTGTGAGGGTGTGAGGGCCAGTCGGTCATCGGAGCTGGGAGGATTTATCACTCTATGCTGGGTATTGATTTATACCCAAGCCCAGGTCCCCCCTCGCCCCTCCTCCCCCCCTGTCCTCTCCTGAGCCTGTGGCCTCTGTGTGCTTGACTCTCTGAGTGGTATCGGCTCCATAGGAGTCTCTAATCCCTCTGGCTGATATACAGTAACCCTCCTGTGTTGTAAAACATTGATTGCCCTGTAATAACAAGCACAGATTGTGTACAGTCCCATGGCGTATTAGCAGAAATGACCTATAGTTGTTTTTCGAAATGAAAAAAAACGGATTGTGAGACTTTCTGGCGGTTGCGGGTGCATGTTTCACAATAAATCAAGTCAGGCTTATTTGTGTGGCTCAGTGTCACCTGCAGTGTGTCAATGGCTCTGCTCAGTTCTTGACTCAGTCGGATCATCACCAAGGAAACAAGGATAAACGGCTGAAAAACCTCAACACATAAAGAAATAAGAACAACTTGATATTCGTTTATTAAACCGAGCTGCCAAATGAATCACACAGCTTTCAGACAGTGCACCACAGAACACTTTTTTCCAGACTTGACTAAAGTGAAAGAAAACTCCACTGTTGTTTTGCTATGAGCTTTGCTTTCTGCTTGGTGTTTTGGCATCATGTCCACTATAGTAGACAACTAATAGTTTCTTGACCAAAGGTCAACAGAACACAGCACAATGAAAAGAGAAAGTACATTTCACATGGAAGAGCAGATACAAACACTGCCACACACTTCTCGTGGGTCTACAGTGTGTTATTATTTTTACTTTATTGTACTAAATGATTTACTCAGGCTTATATATATATGTATACACACACACCAAAGTGTGTAACTAACAAAGTGGTGGTGTGCTGCTTCAAGGTTGGACCTGCTGTGTGCCCAGAGATGTTCTCCTTCACCCCTTTGTTGTAACCAGTGGTTATTTGAGTTACTGTTGAACCAGTCTCCATTGTCCTCTGACCTCTGGCATCAACAAGACATCAAGACTCACTGGATATTTTCTCTATTTCAGACCATTCTCAGTAGAAATCCCAGTAGATCAGCAGTTTGTGAAACACTCAGACCAACGACCATGTTCAAAGTAACTTAAATCACCTTTGTTCTCCATTCTGATGCTCACTTTGAATTTCAGCAGGTCGTCTTCACCATGACTACATGCCTACATGCAATGAAGGAGAGAAGCCTCTCGCAATGAGTTTCTGCCATGTAACTGGCAGCACAGATCTACCTTATTTAAGGCCAGTGAGTGCAATATTTGTATAGTATTGTATTGTTCAATCAAAACTGTGTGAATGAGTAGTAGAAATAACCATGCTGTAAATCTGCAGGATACTACCACTGACCTTGATTTAAAAAAAGTTGATACGCTATCTGAATCATAATGTGATATTTTGCTACTCCTTAGTCACATATATTCAATTGAAAACTGCACAAAGACTATATGTTTTAAGTACGGACTAAAAATCATGTTTTTGTAAATATTCACTCACTATAAATTGTACATTTGACGTGTTCTGTTTTAATTTACAACTTATTTAGAATCAGGGTTGTAAGGTAATAATAATAAACCTTAAGGGAAAAAATTTGAAAGTACAAGCAGGCTGTAAACATTACTGCAGGAGCAGATGAACAGGGATTTATCATTACTATATAAGTAATAAGCTCTTAATAAAAACAACGTTTTGGTCGCCTGGAAGTTAAAGTTCCTTTTTTTTTTTCTTGTGTTTATACTTTCCGTTTGGTACTGCATATCCATATGCATACATTAAAGCAATAATACAATAATACAGCGATTACATTCTTTTTAGCTTCAGTCTTTAAACAGCCTGCATTTTAACTGAGTTTTTACATTTGTACTTTAAAGTGTATATTTTAATGTAAATCTTCATAATATTAACTGTATATTTACTGGTTTGTTTTATGAGTTTTTTTCTCCTTATCTTTTGTACCACTTGTTCTTACATTATAGCTTTAAATCTTTTATGTTTACTGTATTATAATTACTCTGTAAATCACTTTGATTTGCCCCAGAGTTTGAAACTATACAGTATTGTACAGATAAAGCTGCCTCGGCTCGCCAATAATGGAGAGCGATTAAAATAAATTTTACAACAAACCATTGGGTTTGCAGTATAAAGGCCTTTATTTGTATAGTATCTTTCGACACCAAGGCAACTCAAAGTACTTTAATGAGACATTAAAGGCATTAAGAACACATATAAAACTAACACGAGGCAATATAAACAGCATTTAAAATTAGGAAAATAAAATAGAAGACAAAGGTAAGCTAAAATGGAATGAGGCAGTTTATTACAGTGTAAATAAATAGTCCCAAGTTTAATTTAAGTAAAGGCACGGGCACACGGAAAAGCCTTGCAGAGCGGCAGGTTTGGTGCAGGAGCTGAAGTTTAGTTTGACCCTGGGGACAGTAAGCAGACCTGTTCCAGATGATCTGAGAGGTCTGGGCGTTTCATCACGGAGCAGCACATCAGACATGCACTTGGCCCTAAACCTGTCACTGCTTTATAAAGCAAGTATCTCTAAAATGATTCTATCTGTTCCTGACTTTAGCAGCAGTGGTGGGAATCAGCTGCAGCTGCCAGACTAAATCTAACCAGAAGGCGAACCTATAAGTCCTTTAATAAGGTGACAGGAGGTAATTTGGTCATTGTTCTGGCTGCTGAAGTTTTGCCTCATGCCCTCATCAAGTTTTCTGATGTGGTTTTGGTTTCTTTAACACTGGACCTTAAATTCTTTATTGGTGCCACATTTGATTTGTTCAGTTTGAATGTGTTGTCACAGTAATTAATCTGTGAATTAAAGAGCTGCAGTAGATAACAAGGCACCAAAAGTCCAGTCAAATGTAAGGATCTTTCTAAATTCTTTCATTTTTTGCTAGAGGAATATAAATAACCAAAGAAAATATTGCACAGTCTGGTTACCCAAAAGGCATTTCTATCATGACTTATAAATGGTCTAAGAAGATTAGTAAAATATCTAATAATCTTTCATGAAGACGTTAATTACAATTTGGTTCCAGTGATTCCAGGGAGACTCTACAGGTGACTAATATATATCACCATGAAACATCCCCAGGTGATTTCTTACATTAAGACAATTTTTTTGTCTATTAGAAGTTTTCTGTTTGTATTTAAATATGCAAAGTATGCAGTATCTTATTAAATATTTAAGTTTGAAATCAGAATATTGGATTGAACCAGGATTCTTTGTTAAGTTTTTGTTTTTCTCCATTTTGCTGACATAATAGAGCCAAAAGTTTTCACAGAGAGAATTTTGGATATCTCTTTTTATCACTCCATAAATGAAGAAGATACTGTTTACAGCCATACAAAGAAAATATTTTGCTATTTACTTAGAATAAAATGTTATAGAAATCAGGCTACGAATGACACATGAACAAACCCCTTTGTAAAAACTTTCAGAAGTTATATTGAAAAGAAGCCGGAGAATGTGAGGAATGCGAGTGCAGCTGAATTGAACATTTCTGGCTCAGTATGAGAAAAGCTTTTGGAAAATTCCACACATTTTGCAAGACAGACGAATTTTCGTTTCTAAATTGAACCTTAAAGACTTTTGGACATGTATTATTCCAAAGAACCTTTACAGAAAATATCGACAGGTTCTTCAAAATACCTTAAAAGGTTTTATACCAATAAAAGGTTCTCAGAGCACTCAGAGAGTTTAGAGAATCCGATTCAGATTTTGTTACTACCTACGCCACTTTGCTAGGAGGTCAAATAGCCCCGAGCTTATTTATTAAGTCAGATAAGAACAACTCAAGTCACTCAATTGAAACTGTGTTCTCAGCCTAGCTAAGGAGAAGCTGGATAAACGTATTTACAAGTATTGCAGTTTATTATAGTAGCAGGACAAATAATTAGCGACTAGGATCTGTAGTGTTTGAACTGTTTGCACTCTGTCAGCAAAGCGACCACACTGGCTGCACTGATGACATGTTTTCCTGTTCTGTCCTTGTCTGAGATGCATCAGACAGCATCAGCATTTACACTACAACATATATGTGGTCAAATGTGTTCCAGAACACCTTGGCAAGTGGTTTGATCACAATGCATCATAATGATTGTTAAGATATTCAGCGTTGACCACCAAGTTGTATTTTAAAACTAAATGTAAATGTGGTCTAAAGCGCTAATGAATAGCTAGATTTTCTTAGAGTGTAAACCTATCCAAACTGTTTCTGTGTTCCTGCCACTGTGACATTTTGACGTGAGGTCCTGTTGATCTGCAGCCAGTGGCAGGGCCACCAAACAACCTATGTGGTGACTTATGGAGGACTTGTTGCTTTGTGCGTCTGTATGTCCGGCTGCCTGTCTTGTTGTACAACATCAGTCTTTCTCTTCTGCCACATTTCCTGTCAGTTTCTGTCATCGAGGCAGAAATGAAGATCTAATCTAGATATTCTCTTGCTTGTTGGCCCATGACTTTACTTTATCATTTTTATTATATACCCAAATTTTAACTTACAGACAAATTAAGAGAGAATACTGAAAAATGGCCTTCATTTAAAAAAAGGGGGGGTTTACTTAATGCTGAAGCAATGATCAAGTTTGCTGGAGCGCAGGTATAACAGAGTGAAGCATCTCATCCTTGGCTCACCTGAATTTGTCAGCTGATTCTCACAGCATTGTAGAAATACACAAGTGGGAGAATTAATTTCCATTCATTACATTTCATGTCACTTCATGCATTTCCTACCAATATGCTACATTGCCACAAACAATGCTCATTGGCCGCGTTGCTGTCATATAATTACCAACACCTGTCATGTAATTACCTCCACCTGTTGCTTGCCTAATGAGACGCTTGTATAGTGACACCATTGATTATGATTACGTGGCTCTCCGTTCGCAGCGGCAGCTTCTTCTCCATTCTGCGGTGTCCTCCCCGTTTAGCCAACCTGTCTCTTCTGCTAACTCTGACCCTGGAGTTAAAGCCGTCGATATTTTCATTTTTCATGTCCAATAAATGTGTCAGACATTTAGTGGCTGAAGGGCTGACTGTCCGTGACCCCTATCTGCTGTCATGAACAGTGCCCACAGCATCTCATTTGTCCTGTCTCATCCATTCAACACTGAGGCTGCACTATGACATTACTTGTGTTTCAAGTGGGCCACAGTGAGGACATTGTGTCTTTGAAAGATTTGAAAGAGACCTTTGAAATAAATGAGGCGTTTATTTTTCATAACACAGTGTTCCTCTATATCTGATATCAAGAGGTATAATCCCAAAACTTGGGACTTTGCATAAAACACAACTTCAACAGAGTGCCATCGTTTGCTAATCCCTTTTGACAGATATTCAATTGAAAACTGCACAAAGATAATGTATATAACGTTCAAACTGGTACACTTCATGGTTTGTTAAAAATGTACTCATTCTGAATGTGATGCCAGCAACAAGTTTCAAAGAAAGTTGGACAGAGGCAACAAAAGACTGAAAAGTTGTGTAAAAAGGTAAAGAGGTCATAGTTTTATGATTGGGAATCGGTATGATCGTCGAAAGGTAGCTCACAAGCCAGGATGAGGTGAAGTTCACCACTTCTGGAAAAACTGTGTTGGTAAATAATCCAACACTTTAAAAAAAAAAGTTTTTTCGATGCACAATAGCAAAGAATTTATGGATTTCACCATTTACAATCCAGAATCCAGAGAAATCTCTGCATGTAAGGCACAAGACTGAAAACCAACACGGAGTGCTCTTGATCTTTGACCTCTCAGGCAGCACTGCAACCCACACGATTGTATCAAGGTCATTCACACGTCCAAAAC
The DNA here is from genome assembly GCA_903364295.1 of Serranus cabrilla. Lineage (NCBI taxonomy): Eukaryota > Metazoa > Chordata > Actinopteri > Perciformes > Serranidae > Serranus > Serranus cabrilla. The sequence goes on along the minus strand of CAFUXE010000630.1, from coordinate 445,941 downwards.
CTGCTGTTCAACCACGCAGTTCACAAAGTGGAAAAGTGTGCTGTGGTCTAACAAGTCCACATTTCAATTAGGTTTTAGAAATCATGGACATCGTTTCCTCTGGTCCTGCTTATTTCAGCAAGACAACGCCAAGCCTCATTCTGCACACGTTACAACATGACTTTGAAGGAAAAGAATGCAGGTACTAAACTGTCCTGCCTGCAGTCCAGACCTGTCTCCCATTGTGTGACGCATTATGAAGGAGACCTCGGACTTTTGAGCAACTGAAGTCATATATCACGCAAGAATGGGGACATTTCTTCAACAATTACTGTCCTAAACACCTTGTGAGCATTGTTAAAAATAGGTGATGTAACACAATGGGAAACATGCCTCTGTCCCAACGTTTCTGAAAGGTTATCTGTTTAAACATCAAATGTATTGCATTATTATATTATCAAATGATCATTTATGTATTTGACAGTGTCTCAACTTCTTTGGAATGGGGTTTGTTCTGAAAAAGCTGTCAGTAGATTAAAAGCGGTTGGAGACAGTGAGGCACAGCCTGCGATATCTCATTCTCTTTGCTCTGATAACGCAGAATCTGGCTACAAATCTAAATATTGACAGGACACGTAGCTCCCAGCTGAAAACAAGGCTGACAGGCCCAACATATATCCTCCCGCCTTTGGTCTGCTGCCTGCCACGGACCAAAGCTTTGTTAAGTCACCTGTCAGATGAAATTACTCCAGTGTCAGTTGCCCGGTGAGGTGACGGCGGGGATCCTGGGCAGTGCAGGCGCCGAGGCCCCACATGTACCCGCAGTGTGTTGCGGGATCGTCAGGGGGGCAGAGCACAGGGACGCATGCTGTTAGGTCTCACAGAGATACTTATACAGATCCACTCTCACCCTCATATTATGGCCATAATCCAGAATGACACTTTAAAAAGAACACACTGGCTTCATTAGTGTGCTGACAATGCAGCCCTATGGAGTGTTAATGGTGAGCTCTCATAGGCTTGGCAGAGGGGAAAAGAACTTTAATCAGTGTCTCACAGGTACTGCAGTTGCCAGGGATACTACACTAAAGAAAGCATACAAAAGGACTAATGGTGTCCTGTTGCGCTAGTTGGCTTCTCGCGGACAGTTTAGTTCCAACATTCAGATTTATGGACAGTAGAGCTGCAGAAGAAATCAGAAACATTACAAGCTGCAACAGAGATTATACACACGGATACAGCTGTGGATTATTTAGATACAGTTATGTCGTACTATACATACTGAAAAAATAGGGTTAGTAGGTAAAAATGTTTTTAAATCATTTGCTCTTATTGCTTAATTTTTGTATAAAGCTTATTAAGTATTCATTTATATTTAAATCTGATATTTATTTATTCGGTTTATGATGATGATGATGGATCATTAGAATATAACCAATGTTTTCTTGGACATGTTGGAAGTGAGAAAGATGATTAGGATTCAAACTTACTGTCTTTTTTTCTTGCTGATTATTTCTGTTGTTGGTTTTGTAAATAATGAATCATTTTGTGTCTTCAAAAAAAGTTTTGTCCCAAAAAGTTAGAGCTTCATCTTGCTGGTTTTGTCTGAAAGTCTATTTTCATGAAAGACAAAGAAGATTAATTGATTATTAAAATAGATGCTAAATAACTTTCTCTAGAAGTTGTACAATGTAAAATAAGCTTTGTTTCAAGTAAAAATCCATCTTTCAAATTCAAGTTAAAGTACGGGTATTGTTAGCAAAATAGTAAAGCTATTCATCATGTAGTACAATTCCTTTAGAGCTAGTAGAAGTATAGTTAAGATGCTAAATGTTAAAACCTCTCAGCATGGCAGAACACTTTCATTAACATTGAATGAACTCATATGCTATTCACAAAACAGTGGATTTAAAATTTAAAATATGTACTAACAACACCGGCAGCTCGTTATGATGCTCACACAACAAAATGGCTGTAGGGCAGAAATAAATGACAAGCTAGCTGATGTTATGAAATGTAACAGCCCCATCTGTCATGGTGCTGGTTTACCAAACTTTAAAACAGCATTAAACCACCATGCTGTGAACAGAACAAATCAAACACTGAGAGAAAATAACATTTTGGAACAGAAAACAGGAAACCTGAAAATTGTCTATCATGGGCTGTTACTACAGAAACCCGATCTGATTGGAAGGCGGAGTTACAGGTGGAGGCAATCAAGGGCAATCACACAGGTGAGCCAACTCATGGGGGCAGGAAGTGAGGACACCTGAAACGAGAGACAGTAGCCGTGTTCCCTTTTAAAGTCTAAATGGATTTTAAAGCAAAATTTGAGATTGTTGCATTTAAGAAAATTAGGGACATTTCCATCAACTGGTTTAGAGCAGGTGTGTCAAACTGATCCAGGAAAGGGCCGAGGGGCTGCAGGTTTCTGTTCCAACCAAGAAGAAACACACCTGAACCAAATCATTCTAATCACCTCAGCTGTCTTCAATCAGCTGATTGATTGTATCACCTGTGCTCCTGCTTGGTTGGAGCAAAAACCTGCAGCCACTCGGCCCTTTCCTGGATCAGTTTGAGACCCCTGGTTTAGAGCGAATAAACGCAGCTGCATTTACGTACTTTGGTCAGAAGATGGCAGTGTAATGTATTGATGTAAGCTAATCTGCCAGTAAAGAGTAGATGAAGAAGAAGAGATTGTGCAAGAGAGAAAAAAAACAATAAAAAAGAGTTTGCTATTCAGACAATTTTTGCCACCCACGAGAGAATATAGAGAGAGATTTCAGGCAGATGCAGACAGCTTCTTCTTCTTTTGGGTGTCAGAAAAAAGTGTTTCCATCTCCTGTTTAGCACAACTATTAATTTAAATAGACAAAACTCACCTCAAATGACTGTAAAAACTTTTCTGCACATTTTTTTTTATCGAATTTTAGTGTTTCCATCAAGCTTTTCTCATGCAAATTTAAAAATCTACAAATTTGTTGATTGAAACACAACATGAGTGAATGACAAAGAAAAAGCGGGGAAGAGAAACGGTGAAACTACAAAATAAAAGACATGACCTTAATGAGACGTCACTAAAGAAGTTGCTTCTCTTCCCACATTAATTGCTTTAAAATCTTGACACTGTGTGAACATATTTAGTTTATTTAGTTATTATCATATAAGGTTTAAGAAGAAATGTTGCAAATTTAATGTCTGTTTAATTACTAATCAATGAATTAAAAATTTCCCCCCTCGAGACACATGTAAAAAACAAAAATAAAAACAACTCAGCTATCAAAGTTAATCATATCAAACTGCTGCCTTTTCACACTTTATTTGTTTGAACTTCATTAAAATCATTTGACTTTTGAGTTGTTTTTCCCACTTTTCTTCACATCTACAGTGTGCTGTTTTTACTCTGAATATAAGTGTCCATCACTGCGTTTTAATCAATAATTACAAAGTGATCTAGCATTCAAATTGAGTTCAGATTTCATAAAAAGCTGTCAGACACTGCACGGAGCTCAAATGTTCTTTTCATTTAAGGAAACATTTGAGTCTGTGGCAGTTACAGATTCCATTTAATCAGCTTGCAGAAGGAGCGTGCTGAACCGCGGGTCTTCATCTGGACCTTTTTCGAAGATAGAAATTATCTTTTATTGGATGTTGATGATGTTAGCTGTCCGGGGGCCAGAAAGAGAGAGAGAGACACCGAGGGTGAAAGAAAAGCACAGAGAAAATGAGAAAATTTTAAATGAGAAAGGGCAAAATGAAGATTATGAAAAGAGAGAGTGAAAGAGTAGCCATCTGTAATCACTGCAGATATCTAGCTGTAAGGCCCACAGAGGTCTTTTGTCCTCGCCTGGACTTCTGTCTCTCAAAATGATCGGCGTAACCTCGTCTGGGGTCATCGGTGCTTGGCATTACTCAGCACTTTTTTTCACCGCAGTTATTGCCTCCACATAGCTGATGGCTGTCTCATGCCCAACCTGTCCGTGAAAAGCATCCAAACCACTCTCTTCAGACAGGCCTGGGCATGATGGAGTAATTGGGGGGCTTCATTTACACAGAAAGCAGCAGGGTTTGCTGCTGGTGTGGGGGAAGTCGCTTCCTCACCGGCTCTTACCTCCTGATGAACTCTTTCACTGAGAGGAGGGGGAGAAAGACCTGTGGGTGTGTGTTACCACATTATACACTGTGTGTGCTTCTGTCAAGCAAATTATGCAGCAAAATAACACGTCGCTGTAATTAAAATTTATGAATCTTTAACTGAATTAATGATGAATCATGTTAGTTATCCGTTCCACTGTGAGTAACTTATTTTGTAAATCCTGCGCACCTTCAGATCTGGAGTTAAATTAAAGATGAGGTCTGACATGTAAGAAGGCCTCGAGATGCAAAAGTTTATCCAAAAAAAAAGAATATATATGAAAAGCAATGGGACTGATGATTTCTATGGTTAACAAAATATTTTAGTGGAAAATGGGAGTCTCTTTTCCCTTGTAGGCATGATCACCCAGTGGTGGAAGAACTATTCACAACCTTTACTTGAGTAAAAGTACTAACACCACACTGTGAGATTACTCCATTACAAGGAAAAGTCCTGCATTCAAACTTGACAATGTGTGTTTTGGTTTTTGGTGTTAAACCAGCATCAATAAAGCCACGTATAAAATAGATACAAAATAGACAACAGGAATTCTTCTTACAACTGCATTGTCGGTCCTAATGTTGAAGTGTTGTTCCACTAATCTAAGATCAATAAGAAGAGATGAGTGTAATACAAACAGGGACTGGTTGATAATGAAAGTATCAATAAATTACTACTAATGTAATGACAATAAGTCCTGAAAAAAACAGTATAAACTAACAAACTTGTTAGCTCTTTCTAACATGTTGAATAACTTCTGAACAGCTGATCCAATCCATATGCTTTTAAAAGTACGTTAAAAGGGAAGTTTTCAGCTCTTCGCTGGCATCATTTTCATCTTGTTTGGCCCTTTAGAGGCTCTGTAGTGACCATGGTTACCATCATTTTCTGCAGCATTTATTCAAGAAACTCTAGTTTCTTCCTCTGATCCAATTGGTAATTGTTGTGGACAACCCCCCTGTGTCTTCATTATTTACAAATATAAATTAGAAAATGTAAAATGCCTGTGAGATTACTATCATAAATGGCTGTAACCTGCTAAGAAAAGATTAGATCTAGACAAAAGAAAATTGGAAGACCTGGAAAAAAAATTAAACTTCCTGAGGTTCTGTTTCAGTCCACAGTAAACACTTTTTTCCCATTTTTTTAATCTTGTAAATTCATCTAATATCAGACAAAGCAAATGTAAGTGGGATTTTAAATGAGTCAGAGTAAAATTTCAGGCTCTCCTGAACAAAGCAATATGTGGCACTTGATGGTGAGTGCTATAATGAGGTCAGAATCACGAAATATAAACAGGAGAGTCAGGCGCCCACAAAAATGGTCCAGGTCTCTAAGGGCTAGGTGTGATTATGTCCTGTCAAGTCAAATAAAACATTATCCTACTCACTGACAAGAAGTTTTCACAGAAAGTGCCCCATTAGCTCATGGTCGACAGAAACCAGGGACAGCAGAACTATTTGCAAAGTTTTAATCATATTCTGAACACTACATTAATATTCACACCCATATGCCTGAGCTCACACAGCCATGCAAGACGTTTGCCAGCACAGTGCTATTGTTATTATAATAAAATTATTTCGCAACCTTAAGTGATGATAATGAATATCCTCAAAAAAATAAGAAATGATACTGGTTCATATGGGATTTGTTATATTAAACGGGGGTGAACTGTTATAATAAAGCCAGTGGGAGAATTACATCACTTCAAACTGTTGGAGGATCAAAGGTTTTACAGTGAGCTGAGGACTTTATTGTAGATTGGAAAACGCAGGCACAATAGCTTGGGAGAGTCGGCGACTTGCCCCAAATGAAAGATTTTTTCCCTTTCACTCTTTAGCTCAGAGATGGTTTGTCCTACATGTGTAATATTGTCAGGTAAACTACCTACATGAGCCTGCTATCATAAACCATTATACGTTTTCCAATTGAGCAAACAAGTTGTTAGCAAAGTGGATGTTACAACTCACTTGAGTCTTAATTTTAACAACATAAGCTACACAATTAAAAAACATCACACATTTTTTTTTAGAGGCCAAACAACATTTTAGTCATAAAACCATGATCATTCTTTCCTCGTTAGCAACCACAATGAATACACCTGTATCAACTTTGTCTCACAAATCTACATACAAATAACACAACACAACCTCTGCCAAGGCAATAGTGTCAGTTACACAATGCCAAATTGCACACTTGAAGGATTATATTGAAAGCATGTATTTTGGAGTACACTGGCATTGACAAATTTCATCCACTAGATGACGATAGTTAGTGAAGGCAATATGGTCACTGACACAATAAAATAAATTTGCAATATAAATTCCAGATGGTGTTCCGGATCACTGATCACCACCAAAATCTAACCACCTGTTCCTTGTCCCAATACACACGTTGTCCGAAAAGTTTATCCAAATCTGTGCAGTACTTTTTGAGTTATTTTGTACACAAACAAACAAACACACAAAGTGACACAGACAGACACATGCCAGCAAAAACATAACCTCTTTGGCGGAGGTAATCATGTGCAATGCATATGCCAAAATCCAACTTTGCATGCATATGATAAACACAGGGGCATTTCTAAAAATAGCAAGACAGGTTGCAAGACATTGTATGGTTCGCTGTTGTATAAAAGGCTGCAGTTTTGTTGAATTTAGGCTACAAAACCACTTCTCTAGGTTTAGGATCAAAATAATTCCTGGTAGGATTAGGATGCTTTCACAACCCAAAGTTTAGTCAGTTTCAATCAAATTCTGGTGCAGTTAAATCCTTGTTACGGTTTGTTTGGTCGCTTGTGAATGCTCCAATCTTACTGGAGTCTCGGTCCACTTCAAAACTAACTCTAGTACAGTTCCATTGCACTGTTAACGTAATCCAACCAAATTTAAGGAAATTAACCAAAACTGCAGTGGATTGTGGCTCCTATAGTATAAAAATTAAACTGATGTCCTTCAGTTTCCCTCTATAGGCTGCCACTGAGCTTAAAAAAAAGGTATTGCTAAAAATAATGGATTATTTAACTAAGCATATTGTGGTAGAAGTGCATCAAGGCTGGCCGTCTCTGATTATACAGCTGTCTGATCGCAGTATGTCGTAAATAATAGATCAGCACATTATCAACAGGCTGTCGATCCGAGCATTTTTCAAGAGTTACTGCCCCAAGCAAAGGAGTTCAAGTATCTCTGGGTCTTGTTCATGACTGAGAGGTAAATGAAGGGTGAGATGGATAGATGGATGGTGCGGCGGTTGCACTAATGCTGGCGTTGCACTGGATCATTACGGCTCAGCTCTTGATTTATCAGTCCATCTACATTCCAACACTCACCCGTGGTCATGAGCTGACCCAAAGAATGAGATTGTAGATACAAGCAGTCGGGGAAAAAAACACGATGAAGAGCCTACCAGGGTGCTTAAGTGCTCTAAGCGGACAAAACATGTTAAAGTGCCGCACCACATACAGCAGTTGCCCTGCTCCTCAAACATCCTGATTCCACTAGTGCCTCCTGGGCACCTTCAGTTGGAGGTTTCAACTTGTAAGAGGCCCTGAGGAAGACCCAGACAAGCTGGAGAGATTACACACTGCCCGGTGTGGAAGAAATTGAATGGATGGATGGACGGACGGACGGACGGACGGACGGACGGACAGACGGATGGACGGATAATGTATAAGGATCTTGGATCGCATTTTTTATGGATTGCTTTTCAAGCCGCCATTACCTGCAGAGTTGATGAATCCTCTTGATAAATCTCAGGGTTGTTGAGTATTGCCAACATACCTACATGATGGATTCATGGCAGCATTGATGTAACAAGAGTAAAAGTGTGTGTTATAACTGTAAAACTTCATAAGTAAGCCAACTCTCCCCTGCTGTTCATGTTATTGACTCTATTTTCAGCTTCTTTCAGTTGCTAGGTGCTCGACTACGCAGAAAGGGCAAAATCATTATCTGAAAGACGTGTTCACTAACGAAAAGACCAAAGAGTCTTATGATGCATAAATACTGTCTAATGTTATTATCACATTGGAATGAAGCAATAGGAAACACATATATATTTTCATCTAAATTTGCTGTATTATTATATCGACAACCAAGAGAAAAATCCTAGTTTTATCATGGTTGGATTATGAGACAATGGGCTCCTTTATAGTTGTTTAGCCTCTTTTCGTGTCTCTTTATGGGCATTTCTCAGTTGTTTTCTGTCTCTTTGTGGTCATTAAGTGATTCTTTGTAGCTTTTTTATGTCACTTTGTAACTGTTTTGGTCTTTTTGTAGTTATTTTTTGTCTTTAGTTGTTATGCATGTTTTGTTGTCTTTTGCATCCATTTTCAGTTGTTTTGTGTATCTAAGTGGTAATTTTGTATCTCTACATAGTCAAGATGAGCATCTTTTTCTATCTCTTTTTATCTGTTTCGCATTTTGTAGTCGTAATGAATCTTGTTGTGACCACAGCAGGTCAGTTGGAGTCTCTTTAGTCTCTTTGTAGTAATTTCGTTTGTAGTTGTTTTGCGTAAAATTTTGTGTCCTTTTTATAGTCATTATGAGTGTATTCGTGTCTCTATGCAGCCTTTGTAGCTGTTTTCCTGTCTCCCTGTTGTCCCTTTGTTGTTGCTTTGTATCTCTTTGTGATCATTCTGTGTCTCTGTGGTTATTTTGCGTCTTTATAGCCGTTACGGGTGACTTTATGAATCTTTGCAGCTGATCTTCATCTCTTTGCAGTTGTTTTAGTCTCTTTGTAGTCATTTGGAGTCTCTTCCTGGTGGATATGTGTCTCTTTGATTAATATTTTATAGTAAAAGCCAGGGGGGTCCAGACACATTGGTCCCTTGGCCTGTGCCTAGAAGGCCAATTCAACATTATAATTAAAATTACAAATCCAGCGTAGTGAAAGGTATGGGGCAAGGACACATCACTATGAGGCTTTTACTCTGAAGCAACTGTAGAAATTAGTTCTTTCACCAAGATCCACCAATGAAAAGCAAAAAAAAAAGTTATATTCTAAAACGTAATAAATAGTGGGAGGAAAGAATGGACTTCTTTACAGCTCTGACAAAGCACAGCAGAGCCGAGCAGATTGTAAAATAGCGAAGCACCTTCCCGTTAAAGAATGTAAATGTAAATCAAACATCAGCAACTCCTACGTTTTGTAGGAGCTAACAGAGCTCAGACAGTTTGGTCACGCCCTCCTCTTTATTCTAAGTGGTGTGCAAAGAAAAAAAAAACATGCAAACAATGTGTGTGTTGTAAATGGGAATCAGCGTTTGGCCCGAGTCACAGAAAATTAATTGAAGCACTTATAAAAAAAATCTTGATGTATTCATTATGCTTCTATTCATCAGACAGAAAATTGGTGACTTTTTTTTTTAGAGGATTGTGTCTTTGTCTTACAGGGTGCTGAGCAGAGATTGGACAGCATAGTGCTTCAAATGTGAAATAACTTAAACTGACACTTTACATTTTACAAGTTCTGAATGAATCATCTTCACTGCTGTACAGCAGAGAAAGTGCTTGTCTCTTCCTTCTTGCTCGATATCCCTTCAATGAAATGTTTGATATAGCCGACCATCAAACCATTAAACACTGCTGGGCTGCAGAGCAGAATGTGCAGCAGACAACCCAACCTATTGTCCATTTACTTTACAGAAATGATGACATTTCTACCAGCGTTAAATACTATTACTATTTTTTTTTTTTTATGTATGACCACAGTGATTGAATTTCTTTGGCTGCATTGTGATCTGGGTAAAAAAAGCCTCTAAAGCAGCATTTTTAGTAGTAGTAGTAGTAGTAGTAGTAGTTGTGGTTTGTGGACTGCTGTTTTGAAGCCTAGAGTTCAGCATGTTCCCCATCTTGATTTAAAGCCATCGCTATATTTTTGTTTTCACAATTGGTACATTAAGTGCAGAACGGATCAGAAGCTGGAATGATGCTACATCATCTGCTAAAGCTAGTTCTAAGCTTGATTAACAAAGGACAATTGTTCTTCTAAAGGATCAGCCAACTCATTAGCGTGTACTTCTTTTAAGTCTTACCACTAGTTTCAAGGTTTCTATGGATTCTTTGTGTGTGCAAGTGGAATTTTCCTGTTTTGTTGGCAAGAAGTTTTGCTAACTTAAAGTAGGATTTCTCCCATTTTCTGTTTTTGAGAGCTGACTTTTTGCAGTGTGTACAGCAGGGCCATGACTTTTATTTGAAATCCGAACATAAATGTAGTAAATACTTAAATTGTAATGACCTTCGCATATGGAGTAGTTGCTGCTCTCCCTGATACTGCTATGCCTCGACTCTCTGTCGTTAATTTCCTCAGTTTCCTGACGGACAGAAAGCTTCTCTTGTTGTAAAGTAAACTGTTAACTGTCGCTGTGGTCTGCTAGGACAGTTTCCCATGCTGCAGGACTGGCAGCTTTGAGGGCTGGGGGAGTGGTGTTTGACTTTACACCATGAGCAGAGGAGCTTTGGACCGCAGAGGGGAAGGTCCTGGTCAGGGGGGAATTCAAATTCATTTAAACAAATTGCATGTCATTTCAAATTTGTTCGAAATTGACTACTGGAGAAGATGTGACAGCACTTATATGCAGCTCACTTCATCAAGCATAATAATATCAGCTCAATGTCACTGTGTGCACCATCGGGCACCGAAGCATCACAGTTTCAGTGGAGTTTACAGTGCTACACAAGGGAGAGCTGATACTTTTACGACAGACATCAAAATTTCTCCACATCGCTTTCACAATAAATCACACCCCCTGCTTTGACAGCTAATTAAAGAACAACACAACTTTTTTTAAACACCTCATAATTTTCTGCTTTACACATTTGGTAGTCATTTGGAATGTGCCATCAAAACAGCCTTACCAATTAGTTTTTAATTGCACCTGTGAGGATCAATGGGAGACTATGCAGGGTAAGCTTTCTAATTTTTTTTTATGTTAATAAGACTGCTGTTTTTTGATATATGTGCCAGGGAGAGCTGCCAACCTTCTGCAAAGTCACTTTAATGATTCTCTTACTTACTGTAGGTGGCAGACAGTGCAGAACACCGCACCACAGCAAAATCAGTTTTACCCACAAGGTCACGCGGCAAGAAACCTCACTCGTCTTTGTTGATAAATATTGCCTTCATTCTTCACCTCCCTTTTCCTCACTCACTTAGGATTTTCTTTCCCTCACCTATTTTTTTCCGTTTCTTTCAGACTGTGTAAAAGTCTCGGCTTTAGACGTGTGTGGGGGCACATGATGTCTGACCAAAGGTGGGTTTTTTTGCACCAAGGGAGACAAAGAAGCAAGCCCACACGGTTACATTGTGAACCAGAGGACTGTGTAATTTCTATCACTCACTGCTCTTTTTTTCCTCCTCTCCTCAATCCATCCCTTGCCCTGTGCCCCTCCCACACACTGGTAGGAATTGTAGCCTCAAAGCGTCACCACCCACAACTGAAGCTCAGAGATCACAGTCTGGTGGAAAATACTCCCCCATACACTGATTTCAATCCCCTCCCTTCCATGTTGATGTACATGCAGCCGGTTGCATGTGTGCATCGTGCACAGCGAGGTGTTTCATGTCAGCCGTCGCTGCAAATCCCAGCACTCCGAAGCCTTGTGGTGTGGAAATGATTTACCATTAAACACCCTATATTTACATGCATGTACGCACATCACTTTGTAGGAACAGATATGAGATGTAATGTCACAGTGTTCCCCGACAGGCCCGTGGCTCTTCCTTTCAAGACGTCTTGCGGGACGTCGCCGGAGTGACACGGTGGGCTTTGAAACAACGGAGCATCGGTATAAACAAAGAGGCTTTAACAGCTCAACTCCATTGAAGAATTTCATATTACAATCACATGTGATGTATGATTCATGGATGTGTTGATACATTTATGGAGTCGTTTTCTCTCCAGCAGCAGTGGCGGCAGCTGTGCGTGATATGAAGCAGTTGTCCCCGTAGAGTTTTATCCTGGTGGGTTTATCCAGCTTCTAGTATTCAAGAAAGTCCTTTATGCAGCATCAAAGGCCACAGTGCAGCTTCAACGTACTGTAAAGTCTCACATGAAGTAACATCTGTATGTCCACGTCCATTTTAATCACCAGGGCTTTTTCTTTTTTTTCTTTGCCTTTTCATTTGATGGTACTGTATACTGTATTTGCTGCCAAGACAAGGCAATTATTTTGTTTAAAAAAGTAAAACAAAATGTGCTTTTCAATTTATGGCCAGCTCTAATTAATCAACTTTAAATTTTTGCACTTCATCTCTAATATGAATCTTCAGATACGGTTACTTCTATGTGGTAGTGCCAAAAACCGTGACAGCAACTGTCAAAATGTCCAGGTCAATACCTGGTATTCCAGAAAAGATCCAAAACATTCATTCACAATTTGCAGTATGCAAGCCAGCCGGCTTTCTGGCTATTTTTTCACCCACAATCCTCTGGTCCTAACTCTATGCATACAACACTCTGTGAGAGCAGCTGGAGTACACACTAAAAAGACAGGGAAAACATGCAATTTGGAACTTAGCTTCAAGGATTTAAACTGCTTGTGGACAAACCGATGTGGGACGTCATGGTGGCTATGTCCACTTCTTAAATACAGCCTCAGGTAATTAAACAAACCAACAGCTGTAGTTACTAAGCTACCCAGTCAGCATTTGCAGCCTGTTTAAGCTAAATAAACACTAGATGTCAGGTGCTAGCTAGCTAAAACTGGCTGCAGTTGTTGACTCAGAGGCAGGGGTCATGTGACGTGCTGAAAGGTGACAGGGAGGTTACAAAACCACTGTTATGAAATGTGACATTATGAAATAAAAAGTGGCATTTAGAAAGACCACTGTATTCTATCATGCTTTTTTACGATTTATTACATGATTTTCACGATTTTTTGTTTAATTTATATATTTTGCAAACTGTATTTATGATTATTCATTTACTTATTTATTTATTTAGCATTGAATACTTTTGCTGCCCCATAGAAATGAAGACTTTCTGTGTTTTTGAAATGTTAGTATCTTAACAGCAGTGGGCTTCCATGTCCGTAAATCTCCTTGAAGGTAATGAGCTACTGGACATAATTTGTTCTTCAGATGTGAAATATAACTGAACACATTTATCTCTTAAATGTGCTTCTCTTAAACTACAGTGCAAATTACATGCCACAACAATCGATATGACATGCATATAAAATTTATTGATCACTCACACTGGATGTAGTGTCTAGAGAGTGGCTTATAATGGCCTCCCTGCCAGCCATTTCAAATGACTTATATCTAGCTGCATATTCAAACGTCAGCATTAGAACAGCAGTTAATAGTCTGTACCAGTAAGAGTGAGCTCTGCACCAGCATGACAGCAGAGCTGGAAGCAGTTTAAAATGAATGCAAATCTTTTCTTGGTAAATGCCAAAATATTTATTTATGTAAAAGATTTAGCATTTTCCCACTACAAAAATCTTTTCAGAGAACACGATAAAACATAAAACAAAACATCTCGATAGTCTCCAGAAAGCCATGTTTAGTTCTACTTCCAATGAGAAAAATCCATTCGTTTTTTCCCACATCATATAAAGTCCCAGCAGTGTTATCTGATGTGCTCCTCACTTGAATATGCAAAAAGGGGGAATTTGTTTGAAGAGGTTCACTAATGCTGCTGACACCCCTGTGTGCGTGTGTGTGTGCGCATGTGTGTGTGTGTGTGTTTGTCTAGGTGTGTGTGTGTGT
>CAFUXE010000630.1:411495-432044 GCA_903364295.1 Serranus cabrilla | reverse complement strand
TGTGTGTGTGTGTGTGTGTGTGTCAGTGTATGTGTGTGTGTGTCTGTGTGTGTGTGTGCCCTTAATATTAATGCAAGCAGCAAAGTACAGGATCTTCAGGTAAAATATTTAGTTTTAATTAAAGATGCCATGAATATTTTTGTAATATTTGCATCACAGACAAATGTTCAAAAATGTATAGCATTAATATTCAGTATTTTTTTTTAAAAGAATCAAAGAAAGTATTTGCAGTAAATAAATAAACACTCATTAAGTGAAAGAGTAAGTGCATTCTGGTTAACTGCAGTCAGTCTTTACATTTGCACTCTTTCTTGAAAAGAAAGTCATTAAAAGCATATGTGCAGGTCCACTGTTGGGATATAGACATGTATGTGTGTGTGGTTGTAAACTGTATCAACTCTGCAGTTTGTATTGTGGACAGCACAACATTCGGTTATCTCAAAGTGTTTCTGAGTGCACGTCCAGTTGCATCATGTATTGAAGGAGCCTGAAGGGCTCGCAGCAACATATAAATGAAACATGACACCACAGGGCTATCATTTAAACAGTGGGAATATTGCTGAGGATTAGTTTGCAAGCCGCAGTTGTTTTGTCTTCTGATGCAAGAAGCATATGTGCTACAGATGTATCTTCCAAATGGAATTTATATATTACAGCACTACTTGCAAACAGTATGAGTACGTAGGGGTTGGAACGGCTGCAGGCTGTTTGTGTACATGAGAGGCTCAACTCTTCAGATTACATGAATTTCAAAGATAAATGTCAAAAAACATGACCCACATTTATCAAACTGCTAAAAGAGACATTTTGGAAACGTAAGAGTAAGAGCTAGATTTTCAAAATTCTTATGACTTCAAAATGCTCTTCAAGGGTTCTCCAGAGGTTTCTTATGTATGGAAGTTCTGAAAGGCCAAAGAAAAAATTGAAAAAGTCAAATTCAATACACACTCATGTATGCATGCGTATGCTTCGTTCGAACTTCGGAGGAGAGACATATTTAGGGCATCAAAGCATCTTTTTGAAAGATTTATCATTTTTATGAGCCAATTTATGGTGGAAATGTCTTTATTTATGTAAAGAAAACACAAACTAGTTAATGGTTATTTCAGAAGTTAGCATAGCAGTTTTTAAAACCTGTTTTTATATTTTTATATCAACACATGATGGTCTGTAAGTTTGGCCCATGGTTCTGCTCACAAGCTGTGATTGGACAGTTGATTGTTTTTTCATTTTGGACTCATTGTCCATGCCAGAAAAAGCTCATTAAAACTAATGACAGTGCTGTGCATTTAGTATTGGCAGGTTTAAGCTGCTCTCTGCTGAACACACTGAAACGCATTACACCAAATTACTTTTTTTCTCTTTAGAGTTGTTGTGACTTGAGTCATTTTGGTTGTAATGTGGCATGGAATATTAATGTCACAATAAAAAATTATTCATTAAGTTATTAAAGACAAAATGCAAAACAATCTTTTTTCTTAAATCAAAAACTCATCACTTTATTTGTTTTTTTTATATATTTTAATTGTTTTAATCTTCCATGCTTAGTTTGGTATATAATATAATATAATATGGTTGATCATAATAAATACTGCTAGATAAGATAGTTTTATCTTATTATTTCTATCTGATTTGTTCATTTGCTATCGTTTAATGCCATGTGTTCATCTTCCTTATTTTACATTCTGTAAGAGTTCATACAAGAAATAAAGCCGTGTTGTTTAATGCATTTCAGGATTCACTGTTTAAAAACTGCTGCACACTGCTTTGAAAAATGAAAAAGAAACTGACATTGATTTTTCTGGAGTCACTGTGTATCATTGCAGCACCAAAATCTCCTTATTACATATGTTTTCTCTGAAAAAGCTCATCTACAAGCAGCAGAATTTCTACCAGCTTGGTTTTGTTTTTGTCTCCATTTCAGCCATTTCTTATTATTCAATGCGTATTTATCCATCCATATTTATCAAGTTTAAATATGTAAGATCGTTGTTTTTACATATATATAGAAAACAACACACCTTTTTTAAAATCATATATATGTATGTATGTATTTTATTTGTGGTGGACATAGGAAAAATGATTGTCTCTGATGGTTGTTTCTGCTTCGAGAATAAGTCGCTGACAACAGCTATATAATATATTTATGATATACAAATATAGATGGTTAGAAGAAATTCAACGGAAATAGAAACAATAAGAAACTGGACCGGGAAAATTATTCTGGTGCTGGAAAATGAAGTACAGCAGAGGAAACATTATTACAATTTAGTACCAATTTGTCTGGGAAGATGTCTGGGGGAAAAAAAGCACAAAATCAATGCCAGTCTTAATCTTGTTGTTGGCACCTCTTAATGATTCACTGCCTGCATTCAAGTTGCAACATCCAGGGTCTGAAAAGTGAAGCCAAAGCAGAAGTGCCCTAAACCTACATTATTTCTAAAGGCCAGCAGGGGGCGACTCCAGTGTCTGCAGAAAGAAGACAGTTTGTATGAAAGTCAATGGCAAAATGCCCTCTGTAAACATTTAGATAATGACCTTTCAACTCTACTTCAATACAGCACAATGTTTCTTTTGTAAATTATGGTCACATTAGGGTAACACTGATGATAAAGTAGGGTGTGCTTTAGGGCGGGGCTACCTTATGATTGACAGGCTGCTTCCACAGCAACCATTTCATCTTTTGGTCACCTAAACATTATCTTGTGGTTGGAAGAAAAGGCACTCTTGTCTCACAAGTGATGACGCAGCGTCATCCCAGCTTCAGATCTGACCTGCACTGGTTGCAAAAACCCAACATGGCGACGTTCAAAATACCAAACTTGAGGCTTCTAAAATGGAGCCAACAAATTAATGGGTGACATCACAATGACTCATTATTTTTACACAGTTTATGGTTCTGTCAAGAAAAAGCCTTAAATAAACTGTCCATACGAGGCCAATGCTAAAGTGGTTCAAATGCTGCCTACTGTTTTTATTGACTTGGGACTTTTGTTTTTTTGCACTTTTCAAGAGCTTCGGCTTTCTGATCGCTCACATATTCATGTCCTCCACACGCAACATTTAAAATCTCAGCTGGAAAATTACAAAACAAAATGAAAATAAAAAAAATCACAACAAATTAAGATGAATTACAGCAAGAGCTATGGGACCGGGGATATTTGGCCAACATGGATACCGCTGAAAACTACAATGTCCAGGCCTGTATCTTAAGCGGTGCCAAGCCCGCTCCTTTGACCTCATTTGAGAAGCTTAACTGTGTTTGGCCATGCTCAGACAGCAGACAGCAGGAGGTCCACTCCTGGCACAGGAGGCCACACGACCAGATGGAGAACTAGATAATTATAGTTCTGTTCAATGGGATCATTGACCACCTCAAGCCATTTTTGGCCTCATTGTACTTGTTTTGAATCGATTTTGAAACTTACAGCCATTTTATTTATATGCTAAATAAGGTAGAATAAATATAAAGCCACTGGAACCTGTGTGACTTTATGTGGCTGCCAGTGTAAACTAAAGGTATTTTTTGTTTCCAATCATTAAAAGTTTGATAAAAGTTTTCAGCCATTAACTGCAATGGAAAGCTGACAGCCTCAGTGTGTGCAGGCTTTGGCTGGGAACAGTGATCACATATGTCTGGAACATCAGCGGACGAGAACGTCCAGCTCTTTTCAGATGTTGGAAACAATCTCTATCCTAATTGGGGGCTGAGGTTCTCCATCATTTTTTAATCATAACTTATTGCTTATTTCCTGTGAATCATATCTGGAGCCAATTTCAGTCAAACCGTGGATGAGATATTGTATGACAGTCCAAGAGAAGAGTCCCAAGCAGCATGCGGGTGTATTAGATTGTGTGTCCAGCTTTCCTCGTGACTTCATTTGTATCTATTATGAGTACTTTTCCTAATCCGTGACCAAAATGGTAAAGGGACACATTTCTTCGAAGCCCATTAAGCACAATGTAATGAGCGTTGATGCATTTTTAAGAGACACCCTTGGCCGGAATCACAGCGCTGCCTTCCTCATAAGTCCAATTTAATCTTTTTCTCATTAAGAATTATGGTACAGAGCTTGAGGTGTCTGTGTGTGTGTGCGTGTGTGTGTGTGTATGAGATGAAGGCCAGGAAGCAGATGCTGCTGGCCTCACATCGTTCCAACAACTTGTGGTTCCAAGAGAAGGCTTGGTCTGTAATATTAAGCCTGAACCCGCCTTCCTGTCTCTCAGAGGTTGTAGCGGGCTCTGTACACATAGCTCTCTAAAGATGTTGGTATCATATGAAACTAGGAGACCAAGGGTATCCATTGGTACCAACCAAGCCATGTCACCTTAACAGGAAGGGGGGGAAATAGGGCTTAATGCAGTATAAATATGTTGTTTTTGCCCATTGCATTTTTTTAATTAAACCCATTGCCTAAATTTGGTATGACTGGAAAGCTGAGCCCAAATATAATGGTGTTAGTACCAATAGAAGCCATTTCACTCAAATAAGAATTTTTCTAAGCTTGACCTCACTGGATAAAATGACCTGTTGTGACCTCACAAACTTCAGACCTATAAGTCCTAACAACAAGAGGATTTCTCGACATCAGATTGCGAAGAAAAAAAAAAAGGCAAAGTTTTTGAATTATTTGAACTTTTTTCTTCATTCTTTAGTGGTCAAAAATACAATTAAATTGTCTTTGAATTAAAATGAAGCACCAAATCTATATAACAAATCATATCAACCCCAAATTGCTGCACTGAATTATAAGAAATAATAAAAAATGGGAAGGATTTCCTATATTTCCATCGTAATGTTCGAACTCTATGAATAGGCCTCACTAAAACACAATATTTACTACAGATTTACTCCTGGGCTCCTCCTTACAGGTGTTCAGGGCACATCTGTCGGGTAAGAGGCCCCAGGGAAGACCCAGAACACTGTGGAGGGATTATATCTCTCCTGGACTGGGAACGCCTCAGGGTCCCCGGGAGGAGCCAGGAGACATGGTGACTGGGGAGACCCGGCCCCCGGATAAGCTGATGGAAATGGACAGATGGATGGAAAACTTGACACAGAGTGCTGAGCTGCATCTCAGACAAATCATCAGGTTCTTGTTTTTAGATGTATTTCAGATATATTTAATACCCCTAAAATCACATGTGGCCCCAGCCAGGCTCCTCATGTGAAATAGTCTACCACCAATGTTTGGAGCAAAAGTGGTCCGTTAGGTAACCACACACATGGACATACACACACACACACACACACACACCATGTTCCTTTCTCAATCTGAGGTTCTGCTTCTGCTTCGCACAGAGACAAGAAGAAAAAGGAGAGAGACTGGAGGGAAATAACAGAGAGATCTGAAGTTTCAGTCAGAGGCTCCTCACACATTGAGAGTGACCCACAGGATGTTGGTGTGTGTGTGTGTGTGTGTGTGAAAGAGGAGAATAACACTCACAAACATCTTTTTGGATGATCCTTTTTCCATTAACAGTCCCTTTTCAAAAGCCTTCATTCAAAGCCTCTGATAACAGAGTAACAGAGCCTCCAACACTGTTTCACTCCAAAATCTGCACAGATTTAAGTGTCAGAAAAGCAATTTCTGACATAAATAACATACTTTCACATTTTGTGCATGTTCACTTTTCTATGGTTTGGTGTTTAAATTATGTATCTGATTCACATTTCAGCAGCAAAGTGTGAAAATTGCACATAAGTATTTAATTCATTATTTTAGTAAAATACACAGCTATTCCTATACGTGCACTGGGAGTTGCCAGTAAAAGCAGCCGGCCCTATACGCGATTATACTGCTACTATGCTGCTGTCCTTGCAGGAGCCTCAGGTGCAAAATGTCCTTGTCAAAAGAAAGAAAAAGTGGACACAGAGTGCTAGTTTTTCCAATAAGAAGCAGAGAAGCAGAGGAAAATGCTATTTCAGAGGCATTTTCACCCTGACCACAATACAGCTCTCTGACAAAAAAAAGGAATACTAAAAGGAATATCCTGATTCCATGAACAATATGTCTTCAACATAAATTGAAAACTGCACAAAGAATATATTTTATGTTCAAACTTTTGTTTTTGGAAATACAAACAGAATTGTGATTTTAATGCATATATTTTTTATTACAGCGTCCCAACTTTTTGGGGGATCAGAATTTGTATTAGATTTGTATCTTAACGGCCAAAACTTTTTATTTGTAAAAAAGTTTTCAAGGCAGGAAATAACTCCAACTGTTTCCTAAATAACATTCACTTCAGTTCATTTGGTGATGATGGCATTAGTGTAAATATATGGAAAAGATCATTTCTAGTTCTCAACAAATTGGTAAAAATCATAACGTAGTAAAATCCTATAATATTCATACAACTGCTGTTACACTCCAACATATTCTGACTACAGATTTGTACTGTGATCTGTAAATTATAAAGCACATATAATGACAGTCAGTACACCGGCTGA
The DNA here is from genome assembly GCA_903364295.1 of Serranus cabrilla. Taxonomy (NCBI): domain Eukaryota; kingdom Metazoa; phylum Chordata; class Actinopteri; order Perciformes; family Serranidae; genus Serranus; species Serranus cabrilla. Next base: position 425,590 of record CAFUXE010000630.1, on the reverse strand, counting down.
GTACGGAAAACCTAACACATATTATAGAAATTGATTGAACTGATTTTTTAAAGACATCTCAGGCTTTTGATCATCTGTTTTGTAGATGGATTGTAACATCATAGAATGTACTCTAATAGAACAGCAGAGTAGAAAAACCTGGTCCAGTCTGTTTCACTTCTCTGGGTGGTAACATCTCAGAGCTGTCATATATATGTGTCTATTTTCATAAGTGTTCCTTCCTGTATTATAAATCAGGTCAGTCATTCATCACTCTGCTCTCCACACTTTGATCAATAATTATCCATCTCGACTAAGCAAGCCAGCCTATTTTTCTGATAAATGATTAAATATAATTATCCTTGGCAATACTCCATGTATAGATGAATAAATTGGTCATATTTGTCCAGTTTGTCAGGCAGGAAAAAAAAATGTAATTCAAACTGGAAATGCCACACAGCCCACTTCATTCATTCATTAATTTACTGGATAATTGACCAATTTGCCTTAACGTGCTACTGTACATTGACCTGCATTTACCATTTCAACAATGACAAGTCATTACTGCATTACTCTTGTGACATTAGTATAATGACTGCAATCAGATTAGACCAGCGACGGCTGTACAGCCTCACACTTTGTGTGAAAAAGCACTTCCAAGCTGCTTCTCTTCTGCAGCGGAATTCAAAACAAACGTGAAGTTGTTCAGAGGAGGTACAATTAGCAGCATCCTCCCGGTGGCAGGAAGCAACGAGGATTACAGGAAGTGTACTGCTAATTTGTTAGGCATTGTTATTAACAGCAAGACTGCTGAGAGGTTACACATTGTAGGTGTATTTTTAGCTTCCACGTGCTGTTTATTATTTAAACCAGTGTGTGATGGAATCTGGGACTCTAATTGTTCGTACATACGTTTTTACATCTTCCCTCTATCTTTCACTCATCAAATCAAATAATCAATTGATTATTAGGATCTGACCACTCCTGGCTCTGACTGCAGCTGCCATTGTCAAGATGTTTCTCTTTTCTCCTCATCCTTCTTCCTGTCATCGTTTGCTCATAACTTCACTGCAGCAGTTCACACTGGAGTCTGACACACTCAAAAAATTATGTGAACAGTCAAACAAAAAAATCGTATCCAAGCAGAAAATCTGAATTGAGCGTTAAGACCTGCAGTGTGAACGCAGCCATCGACTTCAAGCAAACAGGCCAGAGTTTTGAGACACAAACTTGGGTAAAGTTGTAAAAAGTAGTCAGTGAAAATAGTTTGCTGAGTCATAATGACTTTTACACCTTTAAACTCCCCAACCTGCCACAGTGTTGAGCAATTTTAATAAATATGAGTAATGTATGTTATTAATTTATTGTTGGACAAATAGCCTTTTGTATGAAAAAATGTTTTTATTAGATTATAATTATAAAGTTATACATCATTATATTATATATTAAAAAGTATTTTACATATTTATTTTATGTATTTTCTATTGTATAATTTTCTCTATTATATTCTGTCTCCTGTTCTGTGTTATTGTTATCCATGAAATCATCAAAACAAAGCGTGTGTGCTGAATGTGCTGAAACCTACTTGGTAATAAAACCTGTTTCTGATTCTTATTTCTTCTTCTCAGGCTCTGTTTTCCCTCATCCACCGGAGAGGACACGGCGAATGGAAAGTTGTGTTGCAAACTTGTGACTGATGTTGTTAAACTTTCTGGCAGAATTAACCAAAGGAGTTTCCATACTGAAACGCTGCCGGGCTCACATCAGACAAAAGGCTGTGAGCCATGACTTCCATGAGGGAAAAGCCTGCAGCTGCAACTCATGCAAATCAAAAAATCTGAAATTCATAAGTCATACCTGATAATTGGCCGAGCTACGCCTCCTCACCAATTAGTCATTTTTGTTCGGAGAAAAATTGTCACACACACACACAGGTTTACCTCAGAGCCGACTCCCCGAGTGGCTGGCTGATACTCATTTCCAAGTCTTTGCTTTGTTTGAGGGGAAAAATCAATATTTCATTGCAGAATACAAAAAAGGAGGAAAACAATACTTTTTTTCAGAAAACACACAACTGCCTGTGTCACTTAGTACTGTTCCGAATTTGTATGTAAGCATGGTTCATAATTACATTTGTTACAGTGATCCTCATTTCAGAATGTCTTTATATTAAATCAGTTGTTTACTATATACATTAAAGACTTTTCTCATATATAGTCGCAGTGTTTGAGGCTAATCATATTTCAAAATAAAGGCCTGAATGTTCTCTGGTTAAACAGGGAACATTCAAATTAAGAACCCAGTTTGTGTCTCTAACACAGCGAACAACAGCCACGCTTAGACTGATATCGATCATGATGATGTCTTACAGGAAGCATGTTCCACTCATGACTCATTTAAAAACAAGGTCTCATAGTTATTTTTCTGCCTTTGAAGCTGCACAGCAGGTCTTTGGAAATAAACCAACGCTGTGTATTTGTGCATGGTAGGCATGGTAACATGGGACGTTGGTTATATTCTGTGTTTTATAAAATGCTTCATAAATAAATCTGCTGTGATTGGACTGAAAAAATAAAAGTAGCAGACTGACTGACCTCCAGGGCAGGCAAATACAATATTAGCAGGAAACCTTGACTGTCAGTCACTTACATTAAGACATTTGTTTTTTGTATTACAGGTTTCCTAAAATGTCATTTTTAAATTTGCAAATGAGCCATTAGGTTATTGAATATGTGCTGATTTGCAGAGAGGAGAAATTTGAACATTGGATAAAGCCACGTTCAAAATGATTATTTTGTTGATGACAGATTAAAGTAAATGATTTTACGGAAGAAATTTTGAATATATATTTTTATCACCCAATACATGAAAATGACTCCCATGCATATGACTTACTTATCATATGTTTACATGTGTTTATAAAAATTTAATTATAATGGCTATTTTACTAAATCAATGTAAAAACAATGTGACAAAGTATTGTTTAGCTTTCTGACTATAACTTTACTGTTTTGATTCACTCTCATAGTGTTGGTTTTCATCTGTAACTGGCAGATGCTTTTTGGTAGTAAAGCTCTTAAAACCCACTCTGCACTACCTGCTCAACACCACACAGCGTTAGCAGCTAGCTGGTGAATATAGTAGAGTGCTTAGAAGCTAAAGAGCCAGTTATTTCCCTCCACAGTTGGTAAATAGAACTTAAAGAGGGTGAATTTTGGACTTAAAATTACAACCAGGTAAACAGAAACTCCACTCAAAAGAAAATCCTGGCTCTGCAGAATTTAGCATTTTACTTCTGTTGAGTGGACTAATGTAACAGAAATGTAGCAATTTCTGGATTATGAGAGCCTTATTTATAGTTGTGAAAGGGCCGCACAGTTGCTGTTTATGACTGCATAACCATTCACAGTTTTACACTTGGATTTAATGTTGAAAAATGAAACTGCTCTCTAAGGTTTATATATTTAAGTATAGGGGATAGGGGTGTAAATCATACGTATCATCACAATGCTTTATTATACTGATTCTTTTTACAACAGTAGGATATCTGCAGATATCACAAAGTCTCCCACAATGTAATTTAGATTAGTTTTAATTTGAGACTGGAGATCGATATGAGAGGATTTAAACTTTACACAATCAGTTGCATTTATATCAACTCACAAAACACAACTAAAAAGTGATCTGGCAATTTATCACTGAGTGTGTTACTGCCATTTAAGTGAAAAAAACAATTTATTCTTTTTAATTAAAAGAATAAACACGAAGTGGGTATTTCAAAATAAAGCTGTATCTTAAATACATGTATAGGTCTTTTTACTTTGCATCAGTGATATTGGTTCATTGAATATAAACTCAATGTACTAATGAAGATCCATCCACCTGACCTCCACCTGCGGACTTTCTCACTCTTTATACTGTGTCGCCTCACTTCCTTATTTGCTCCCGTCATAATAGCTTTGGCCACTAGAGGTCACTACCCAGCAGCAAATGATAATATGGGTCATAATTAGAGCGCATTACTTTTCACTGGTTTTACTACAAACAGTGCATGAGAAAAGCCTGGCTGATTACAATTTAAATGATTTCAATGTACTTATATGTTACCTGTTTTTAGGAAAAATCTGATAGCTGACAAAAATAGACCACTTCAGTTTGCCACATATTTATCCTCATGGCAAAAATGCACTGTAAATGGTCCTCTGTGATGGTAGAATGCATATTTCAGGAGTAATAAGTCCGAAATGCAGAGGAAGTAAAAAATAATTGTGCATTTTCTCTATCTTGTAAAAACAGACTAAACAACTGTGATTTGTCTTTTCATCTATATTTCTCTCAAAAACTGGAGATGAAAGAGCGGACTTTTCATCTCAGGTTGTACTGAAGCATCAAAGGGGTATTTCATAGCAGGACGCCTCTCTCTCTCTCTCTTCTCTCCATCACTCTGTTGGCTGTCTGTCAGCATTTTTCCCTTTTAACTAGCCTTTTTACTCCTGACTTGTCATATGGGTTTTTAGAATAAATGAAAGCAGAAATGCTACAGATGGAATATGCAACACACAGAGTATGAATATGACATGTTGACCTCGAGGAAATCAGCAGATTTGTTATTGACATGCTGGTTTGTTTAATCCTTTATAGTTGTAACAACATTTGAAGGTTAACCAGGGCAGGTTTAAAAAGAACCCACACGGCACCATTTAGCCTCATTATCAGCCCAGGGCCATCATGATTGTGACACTGTCATTTAATAAATCTAATGCAATAGTGTCGGCTGTGTGTGTGTGTGTGTCTGTGTGTTGCCGTGTAACACCCATGATGTGTGGACATCAATCTTATACATAGTCACATTATGGGGACTTGCCTTCCTTGTGGGGACAAAATGTATCCCCATAACATCAATCAAATGGAAATGGATGGAACACAACGTGTGTGTGTATGTGTGCATGCAGTAACATTACAATGAAAGACCTTAAAAGAAAAAGACCTTGTTTTTTTAAATGACCAGTAACAGAAGTCCACTCTTGGTTGGTGTTGTGTGACGGTCCACTGTTGGTGATTTAAAAATGTCCGTATATGTGTTTGTAAAAGAATAATCAGGACTCTAACAGCAATTTTCTAATCGTTCCGCACTTATTACATCACACACACATGGCAAACCACATGTTGCTGCAGAACTGACAGGAGTCTCATGTGGTCTACGATAAGGATTTATAAGGACAACTGCATTGATCAACATATTTCCAAAGGACCACACTGAGTATAAAGACCCTGTCAGTGAATCTCTGACAGCTCCGACACCTCTCTCAGCTGGTGGACTGGCTGCCAGTGTGGCAATGTATGCAGATGGGGTTAAGTTGAGTGACAGGCCAGGGACATGTGTGTGTGTGAGCCTTGACACTCATCATGACAGGAAGAAAAGCAAACTGAGGGAGATAAGAAAAAAATATAGAAAGGCACAATAAGAAAAGAGTCTGAATAAAACTGAAAGATGCAAGTCATATCTGGGGTTAGATTATATATGTGGAATTTCATTTTCTGTGATTTGCTCTAAACCTTTGACCAAAGCCTGCTGTTTGAATCAATGGAAATACAGCTGGAGTAGTTAGACAATTAGCTCTGCTTAGCTTTAAAACTGTAAGCAGAGGGAAAGAGCTCACTCCAAAGCTCAAAAATAAGCCTTGCCACAGTTCACACTACACAACTTTAGCCCAGATTTTTCACTTGCTTTTCGACTCAGTTTGGTTCCTAAATTAGTGCTTGAGTGTTATGTTTGAATAGTTCAAAACAGACCGTCCTCCCACCAAAAACACCCCATGTGTTATTTGTACAGCAGTTAAAAGAAACACCCCATTAATAGATTTTTAATTACAGGCACCCTCTAGTGGCTGCAGTAATTATGAAGGAAGTTACGATACAGAACATAGAGAACAGCAAGTTCTAAGGAGGGGTGATGGATTAGTCACTTCACAAAGGACTCCGACGACAGGTGTAAATTTCCCCCGTGAAACCCCAAATTACATTGTTATTGTAATCACAAGTTTTGGAAGCTTCAGCACGTCACAATTTAAGTCACCAATACAACTGCTTCACTTACTAGTTACGTACTGAACTTACTATCTGACCTGCAGGTAGCTTGGTCCATTTTTACCTCCACCAAGGAGGTTATGTTTTTGCCAACGTTTGTCTGTCTGTCTGTTTGTGTACAAAATAACTCAAAAAGTACTGCACGGATTTGGATTTTTTCAAAAAACATGTGTATTGGGGCAAGGAACAGGTGATTCGATTTGGTGGTGATCGGTGATCCAGAACACCATCTGGAATTTATATCGTGAATTTATATTATTGCGTCAGTAACCATATTGCCTTCACTAACTGCTACCATCTAGTGGATGAAATATTTCGATGCCAGTGTGCTCCCAAAATACACTCTTTCAATATGATCCTTCAAGGGTGCAATTTGGTATTGTGTAACTGACCCTATTGTCTTGGCGGAGGTCTGCGCTGTCCGAGTGCTTTTCTAGTTTCAAACTGTTTTTGTCCTATGCCCAACCGTATACTTAAGCAAGCAGTTTTATTGCCTGTTTTTGTGACAAAACATAGTTTAGGGACTAGACATAACCAATGAAGATTCCTCCTGGCAAAAGGTCTTGTGTTTGACGCCACACGCAATTTTAGGAGCTTACCACTCCCCCACACTTTATGACAGTGGTATCAATTTTCTCATCTAACTCTCAGCAAGAAATCAAATAAAAGTATGCCGCAAAATGTAATCTTAACCATGACTGGCACGTTGTACATTTTCTATGCTATTACATCATACATAAGTATACATTTACGCTAAACAGTCCAGCAGGAACAGCTGTGTCCAATATTACAACTGTCCTGTCCAAACACAAGACAGAGCCCACTCCCATAAATTCCAGCATTATCCAAACTGTAACACTGCCAGACACCCTTTACTCCTTTTATTTTAAGATATAGCTTCATCTTGTTATTTTTTACAAGCCAATTCAAGGTACCTGTTCAGCAAGCAACCCCAATTCCTGACACAATTACCCCCTCGGACCCTGCAAGTCTCCAGTCCTGTCTTCAGGATTGTGTGAACCCTTCAGGCCAGGCAGCATCAATAAGTGCCTGACAGGCCTTGGAGGAGCCCCATTCTCAGACAGCAGTGGCAAGATAAAAGACAAATGAAGAATAATTGACTCACTGCTCTCGGCCAAAGGGATTAGTATGACTGAACTCTTGGGATCTCTTCCACTTTCTCTCTCTCAATCTCTGTCTGTCTCGCACTCTCCCCATCTGTCTCCCTGTCTCGTTCGCTGTTCTGTTTCTCATGGCACCACGAGCGCCACCCCAGAACCACAGTGTCCATTAATACCCACCAGAAAGGAAAAAGTTATTAAAGACATCAATAAACGTCATTAGAATCCGAAGGGAAGTTAGTGACCTCATTTGAAATGGCAACTTAGAATTTGCCCAGGGACTGAACTGTGCCTCTGCTAATATTGAATCTGCTTTTTGTTCTCCTCTCGTCTTCATGGGCGTCACACACACACACTTCAAAAACTGATGCAGGCAAAATGAGAATATGAAAAGCGACACATTTGACACAAACAAATATAATTCAAGGTACTCGAAGTTTCCCTTGTATACACATTGTTATGTAGAACACAGTGATACTTTTGTCTTTGTTTGAAGCAGCTCATTATTTTCAAGGATTTATGGATTCCAACAGTCGCACCAGTCAGTCAGATCAATGATATGTCTATTATTTGCGGAATTTGCTGTGTCATATTAAGATGTTTTTGTTCCTGTTGTGGAAAGACTTTGTAACCAGAGAAGGTAACTGTGATCTGAAGTGTTACCCTAGAACACTGTGAACTTTTTAAAACCCTGATGAGTTGTTAGTATTTCCTCTCACGGCACAGCAGTGTGCATTGAGAGTAATTGGGGAAGAAGTGGTAAAGTAAAGAGATAGCATGAACATGGGGAATGTTATGGTTAATATATTCCTGGAACGGGAACTTGTGTGCCCCAAAATGAGGCCAATAGTTGTAATGACTACACATGCCAGTTTTGTGTAAAGAATGTGCTCACTTCTATTAACCTGTTGGTGTGCCTCAGGGGTAAAAGGCCACTGTTGGCTCCCTAATGACCCACCATCCACCCAACCTCTGCTCCGTGCTCTGTATTAACGTACCCTTCAAATTCCTGTCAAGCACAGTAAACACAGCAGCTAATGTACAGTTTGTAACTGTAATAAAATGGAATGTATATACAGTCAGCTGCAAAAGTAGGTATACGGTAATTTTGTCAGTACTTCCTGTATGATAATAGTGCTGTTAGGATGTGTGAATGCCGGGGGCAAACAGTTTGAACATTTGAGGGATTAATATGTTTGTATAATCAATAAAATAGTTCTGTGTGCACGTTTTGTTTTTCATTACAGTATACCAACTTTTGCACCCCCCTGTATACAGCACATAAGTCATGACAGAAATCAGAAAATATAATTTTTAAGCTTCATTGTGATTTTTTTTTTTAAAGAAACTTTCGTAACCTGTTCAAGGACCATCGGAGTGTTCAAATTTAGTTGATAATGCCTGTTTTTATATTTATATATTTTTAAAAGAAAACATACTTTCCAATTCCGTCGACTGGATTGTGGTTCAGAAGGTTGAACGTGCATTCTTTCTAATGGCCAGCAGGGTGCGACTCCACCAAATAAAAAATAAAGAGACTCAAAGAGCGATGTGAATAGACAGACAGTTAACAAGAGGTGACCAAAGTAAAACATACCAATAGCTGGGACCCCAAACACTTCAAATGTCACAAAGCTTCTCACAACCCTTCAGACACCAACACCTTTTCTCAGCTCTTGGCGTGTGAGATGGTGTATATACCTTAGTTACATGCATAGTTGCTTTATAAAATAATGTTCTGTGTTCACAATAAACGGTTAGCTCTGTACATTGACTCTTGGGAACACAAACACCGGTCTCCTGGGTCAAAGTCGAGGGTGGTTATACCCATCCATCTCCCCTGTGTGGTCCTTCACTCTCTCTGTAATACATCCATTACTCTAGGCATCTAATACTGCTGCAGATGCATTAACATTACAGGTAATGGAAAACCTAGTGCGTCTCATACACATGCTTAAGAGTGCCTTAGTGAGGCAGAATCACACGCCATGACAAAGCATCGGTATGTGACGAGAGTGAGACTTAATACAGATATATTTAGACTGACAGTATGAGAAACAAAATGGGTTTTTTGAACATGAGAGTATGTAAATATGTTCTAGCAGAAACTCAAATGATGTACTCTTCCTTTTAATGTTTTTGCACTATATTGTTTTAAATACTTCTTTGCTAGGGTTATGAATTAAATTGATATAAGTTCAACAATCTGTCTTTCACTTACTATCTTCATAAACAGGATACATTCGACATATCAATGCATGACTAACGAATAGTGGTATGAATTAAATAAGCATGTTTTTTTTCAGTTTCAATTATTGCCCTCACTGCCCTCTTCACAGTTATTAAGTGGTTGCCAAAATAAAACATCACAATAGCCGGGACCCCAAACACTTCAAATGTCACAAAGCTGCAAGATACAATGTGGAAAAAAGGCATTTGCACAATCAAACCATAAAGAAAAAACTGTTAAATTACCATCATTAAATCATTGTACTGATGTGTGCTGAAGGTGTTGCACTGATGCCATTAGCTTTAATTAATTTGACATCTATTATGGATGCTGCCCATTGTAATATGTTATCAGTTGTGGACATACTGCAGCACCCACTGAAGCTATAGATAAGCCTGTATTCATTGCAAATGCAACAACTTTTTTATTTTAATCGTAGGCAATGCAGGCAAAAATTTATATGCCTGCAGTGCCTTAAAAACTGCTGGAGCCTAGTTATCAATGCACAGTCCATCCCATCAGTGATACAGTTTTGGCACACATCACTGCTGTACATCAGATGTTAAATTGGCCGTCTCTCGGTACAAGCCGCCGGGGTTTATCCATCAAACAGTATCTTAAAGTGACTGGATATCTCTTTTATTACACAAAATGAAGCTAAAATTTACATAGAATACAAGAAAAACTGATGTTGTTCGAATTACTATATCAAGGGGAAATTGACACTAAGTAATAAACTCTTTAAAGAAAGAAGCATATTAGTCGCATAGACTGGATTACACCAGTGAATTTAGCCATGAATGAATGTTTCCTCAGGATATTGCTTTGCATTTGGCTAAAGCACTTCTTTGCTGATGTAAAACTTGAATGTGCTGTTGGTTTAAGTGCTCTGTTTTCATAGGAATGTAAGCGAATGGATTAAAAATGAATCAATCGAGTGTTATTTTATTTATTTGGTGCTAATCAAACAGTTGTTGAGGGTAAGTTCTTGGAAGTTGTCTGCCTTACTTGGGTTTCAGAGTCTTTTCTTAAGCCGTAGTGTGTCCTTAGAATCAGCAGGAGGAAGAAATAATGAGATATGCCGACATAGTGGGGCACACAGAAGCTATAGGATGTACCGTTAGGTTATTATTAATGCAGTTATTGAAAAACCATTGTGAGCCTTTTAAGCGCTACTCATTTATTTTTCCTCGCAGGATAATTTTGTATGCATTGACTTGTTTCAATGTCATTATAGGCTGGTGGTGTTACATATAGATGCATGAAGAAATAGAAAAAAAAACATTCAAGCTTTTCTTACACACAAACATGGATTCTCCTGGCTCTAGCAATTATTGCCCTTCTGAAGCCCTCAGTGGGTGTTATGCAGCCTTGCCCCCCCCTTGGCAGTGCGCCGCCTCCTGGTAATCAATGCTCATTTTACTCACTCATCCACACCCCTCGCATTGATCTGTGTCGCCCTGGACATCCTGCATGCAGGCAGCAATTCTACACTGCTTTTTCCATGCTGTCTGGAGCGCAGATGGCCTACATGGACCCATGAGAGAGGACTGGGTGTTCCAGGTCTTTAGTGGTGGGAGCGAGGGGAGATGAGGGGAGGATAGTGGGCAGCGTGAGGCCACTGGCAGCGTTTAGCCACACGAACTAAATGATAATGTTCCATAATGGTTTGTACTTGGATTGATGAGTGGGTGGGTGGGTTAGTAAGTAAGTATGGATGGCTCCATAGAGCAGTCCATGGATAGATGGATGGAAATACAGTGCCATGCAGACGAGGGAGGTGGAGTTCAAGAAATCACTGCCACCATCTGCCTCTCTGGAGAATGTAACACAGTAAAGCAGTGGATTTTCCAGATATCACATGAATAATGGTCTGGAGGTGCAGCCAGCACATCTGATGTTACAGTTTTGAAAAAAAATGTCATGATGTGGATGTAGAAGGGTGACTTTGCATCCATGCCCCTGGCTGACTGGTTGTTAATTGATGTTGGTAATTTGATTAACTGCAGATTTGTTGGAGAAAAACTGCACTGAGGACAACATCATCAACTGAGGCAAGTCCTTTATCATGACATAAAAGACTTTGTCTTGTTTAGGAACTTAACAGCTCATAGCTTAGCATGCAGCTACACTAAATCCAAGTTGCAGAGGCAATATAGTCTTGATGTTCCACTCCAGACATATTATAAAATGTAGTGAATATAAAATGAACTCAAGTTGTCATTAATATTTTCTTTAAAATGGTTACAACCCCACCACCCCCCACCCACCAAAAACAAAAAACTGTAAAGGGGTCGGAGGACATCTACTTTTTATCTCTAATTGAGAAATTCTGTATCTGGTCTGTGCAAAGCCCACCAGAGCCTTTAAGGCTAGGTTGACTGGTGAAAGAGCAGTGCTAGCCGACTGTGGAGCTTGTGATCTGTACTATAATATTTTGGTCTAAAAATGTCTTTGGTAGCACTCAAATACACCAAGGAGTTGGCTTACCAGCCTAGCTAGCTAGCAATAGAGCAAGCTAATAATTTAGCTCCACCCTCTTATTCAAATATTGTCACATCTGGTCTAAAAAAAAGCAAGGTGCAACAGCCAAAATGACAAACTCAAGGCTTCAAAACGGTAGTCCACGAACCAATTTTTGCAGCCTGATTGCACCAAATTAGATGAAATGACCACGACTTCTTAACACAGACCTCCACGCTGTTGGCACGTAATTGACACAATGCAGATGTAAAGTCAATGGGCATCCGTTTTTGTGCTGGACACACAGATTCCCTGGTTCAAATCACAGATGTCATACTCGGGACGGGACGGGAAGGAGGGGTGATGGAAGGGTCCAACAAACAGAGGAACACGAATAAAACCTAATATGAAACAACCAAAAAGTTCTTACTTTTGCACAAAATTGTGTGGGACCCCTTCATAGCAAGAAACTGATTTAGGTAAAATATTTTTTTAGGTTCTTTAGCTTCCGGCTGTAGCAAGTATTTGCTCAAGTGATCAACTGTTCGGCAAGCAATTTGGTGTATATTACCATCAACAGTTATGTAGTAGACATTAAGTGAGTGTTGATTATTAATCCTGACTAAAGATTACTTCATAAATTATTTAAGATGTTTGTTTTACAGTAAATCCCACAGCAGCGTGCTCTAATGAACGAGTGTGACAAGGCAGGGTTTGAATACAGCAAAGGAAATTAAAGCTCTGTTAATGACTTCCTCACTTGAATATCCCTACTAAAACAGAAGAGAAAACTGTAAAGTACTACCACAAAAATATGATTATGATATATATGAAATACATGAATTTAATGATCATGATGATCAACATAAATTGAAAGTAATGTGAGAACGCTGCAACCATTTGAAAGCCATGGCGTTCCAAAAAAAACAACAAATAACACATAATAACTGAAGACAATTACGAGTCCCCAACACAAGGTGTTCCAAGATGGCACAATACAGGCAACACTTTTATTTGATGCTGAATATTTTTCTCCTTTTTATGCTGAAGGAGTTGTAGCTTAATTTAAATGCTAATTTGGAATATTTTGTTCAGCAATGTGACAGCAGGCTTTTTTCAGTAAACTAATTATACAAATGAGATGCACTCCTCATCCAGCTTTGAGTCACTGGAGAAAAGGTGGGTCAGTTTGACTTCACAGTCATTACAGCAAGGTCCTGGAATAACCTGGAGAAATGACACTTGCAACCCCGATTATAAGCCAAAGAGCTTTTTCCCCTTTTTTCTGTCTTTGAGGCGTCTGGTAGAAAACTCACAGGACAAGCTGAAAGATCTCTGCAAATTTGAATATATTATGTTTCTACATGCAAAACAGCTAAAAATGTTTTGAAATTACAAAATCGCAACTCAGCTTTGTTAAGAAAGTAGTGCCACAGCTACCCAGCGACTCCTAAGAATTATCCTCCATTTGCCCTTTTTTGGTTTTTATTACTCTGATCAGTCATGCTGTGTATCAGTGCTGCTGTCGTGAAACATTCTGAGCACATCAACCACGGAGCATGAATACTTTATAAAGGCAATAAAGCATGAGTTTATGGTCGCTGCAATTATGGCGAGTCATTCCCCCGTGCAGTCCCTCAGTTAAATTTCTTATAATTATCACCATGTCGACAAATTTGTGCTTTATTATAGATGAAGAGTGATCATCAGCCGGGGTGTTTTTATTGAATTTTTAAATGTTGCCAAGCGTAGTGTCATGTGGAGGGAAGAAGAGATGGAAAACTGATCCGATGTTTATGGGAAGCATGTGGAAGGATCACAGCGAATGAATGAAGCTGCTGTGCTACGGCTGTCAGCATCCACACATGTTAGACAGATGATTTAAGAATACATTAATGCAGGCACACACACACGCAGTCCAACAGATGCTGGAAAGGGTGAAATTCTTCTTTGACATAGAAAATGCCTATTCTTTAGATATTTACAGTACATTGTATTGTCATATATGTGTATATATATATCCGTGAATGACATCTTATTGATGCTTAGCTTCCTCTTGTATGTAAACACTAACTGGAGGAGCATTTTCTAAAGAAATTGTGTTTGGTTGCTGCATTGTGCATGTTGATTGGGCATTATTTTTTAATGAATCTATAATTAATATGGAATGCAATGCAAGGGAATGGGAACACACACACACACACACACACACACA
>CAFUXE010000630.1:392466-411409 GCA_903364295.1 Serranus cabrilla | reverse complement strand
ACACACACACACACACACACACAATGTCAACATTTTAAAGTTCGAATGGAGATAATACTATATGCATGTTCTAAATTACAAATACAATGGAGAGAATTCACAATCATCATGAAATGTCTCTTGGTTTCTTTGCAGTATATCAGTGTGTACAAGCAAGCAATAAATGCATTATGAATGTTATAATAATTCATAAACTGTCCATCTCGTCATAATGAGATTCTGTATCGTACATCAGAATGTAAAACTGAGCAATTTAAAATGTGAAAAGTGCAGATGCTGTGTGAGAAACACAATGGGAGTCAATGGGCCTTCACAAACTATAGAGCACTATATAACTAATAATTCAGTAATTGTCCATTTCATCAAGAAATGCATTTGTAGTACATTAATGTGTAAAACTAAGATATACATAGAATGGATGTCTATGGACGCCCTTAAAAATTCAAGTATAAACATCAATAGTAAAAGTCATAGCAGACATCTTCAACTGACTTCACATGATTTGGAAAGGTGGAAAGTCACCTTGGTTAAATTAAACCTCCATGATACATATCATAGATTTCTTTTATAAAGTTGTGTTTTCTGAAAAGGCTTAGCAAAATATGCAAATGTCACCGAAACGCATGAAATTATGCATTTCACGTTACAGGTGTGCAGCCACTTTAATTTAGAATAGTAAGCAAACATAATTTCACGGGCCTTCTGTGGTTCACCAAGAGAATAATGTTGAACACAAAACAATGTTTGCTTTATGAAAGTCTCATTATAAACATTGCCATTCAGTAAACATATAAAATGTAAAACAGCTTACCCTAATGTCACTCACTAAATGGGCTTAGTATAGAGGATTAGGAGTCTGAAACGCAGTTATACATATAAAGATATGGTTTAATCAGCCTTGTACACGCTTTTATCACAATACTAATACACTGCTGTAGCTTTTATCAAGCAGGTATGAGATATTCAAGGACACCTTTCACTCATGCATACTGAAAAGGGCATATTATAATGCTAACATTGAGTCATGTTGACAAGATACTTGAGGTCAGCACATCCTGACCCAACCCAAATAAGTATTATCAGCACTTCTTTACATATTTTCTTAGATTAAACCAAGGACATTCTTGAGTGTTAATTAAGCTCCCAAGTCTCATTGTCGCTTTCTCCGGTTAATAAAATAAAAAAGGACAAAATTAATACATTTGTGAGATATAAAATTCACCCACTAATATTCCAAGTTAATAAACCAGAAGCAGAATGAACACATTTAGGGTATTTAAAGTGAATTAAAATGTCATATGACACCGTCTGTGCCGCACATAAGACAGGATGATATTGTGGGTACTAATGAAAGTGTAAGGAAAACTGAAAGAGCCTTGGTTGATCAAAGAGGAAGCGAGAGCTGCTTGAATGGATACAGAAAACAGTGCACACAGGATGTTTTCCTGGGTGACCTTGTTCTGAGGGACCTGTTCAAAGTGTCCCTGTAAAGAAAACAACAATTACTGTCATGGGTGGGCGATGAGAGGCAAAGCACCTAGAGAAAATTGCAAATGGATAGCAAAAAAAACTCATTATTATGCCACGTTTGCTTCCAAGAAAAAGTGCTTTGTGGTGCTAAGCTAAGGTCACTCAGTTTTACCCAGCATACCAACATGGTCACACTTGGATAAGTAGACATCTGTGTTTTCAGACACGGAATCTGTTAGACTGCTGGCTTCACATGACACAAGCATTATGGATAGAGTGCTCATGTGATTTCTTGGCATCCGATAGAATAGCAGAGTTGGAGAGTGATGGCATAAAGGAAGAAAGTGTTCTCGGTTCTCTCCAAAGCTGCATCAGTGATGAATATTAAAACTTATTTTGCAGTTGAAGCCCTAATTAATGACCATCGTGAGCTTGAGGGATGGTGACACTCAAAATGGTCATTAACATTTATTAGGGGTTCACTATAGTGGATTCCTTAATACATTTTCACATCAATTTTGCCTTTTATTAGATTGGAAACAGAATTTATAGCCAGACAGTGCCAAAACATAGCTGAATATGACTCAATAGGTTTTGACTAATTGCCGATATGCTGTATGTTAAGAGTTTTGCCGGATATTCATACTATATGCAAAGTATCCAGGATGACTCTCGCCCAATGTCAGCTGGGATTGTCTCCAGACCCCCGCGACCCAGGTTCAGATAAGGGTCATGGATATATCTATATATAGATATAACTTGCAGCGATTCAGCCACATGTTTCAGGCTCCTGACTCAGATGAGGAGTCTGCTGGCCACTAGCAGACTTATTAGAATGTTAGTTAGCATCTTTATTTTGTTTGTTAGCTTGTTAGCTTGTAACAGTGGCATCGCGTTAACAGCTGTGAAACCTACAACAATACCTGCTACAATTTTCCAGTGTGTTTTTATTCTCTGTAGGCTACTGACACATCCGCTCTGTGCTGGAAGGTTTCTCTTCCAACTTTGGATTTGCTTTTAGCAAACCTAGTTTTCCCAGTGTACGTTTGAATCTTAGATTTTAGGGAAGTGCATAGATATCTCCTCCTTCAGCAGGTGAATGTGAAAACACCTCTCTACTGACTGACTTTGCATTGATGTAACTCAGTATCGTCAAAGTCAGACATTTTAGGACACAAATAAGAAAACACATTTTTGAGTGCAGGGGCTTTTAGGTTTTTCTTTTTTCTTTATTTTCATGTGATTTTCCTTCACTTCACTGGACAAACAGGCAGTTACCAACTGACAGCTAATGCTAAGTAGACTCCCCCTTCTTTGTTTAATGTGGGATGAACACAGCACAGAGAACAAAGGAGCTGCCAATGACATAGCAGGTGTTAAAATGATAAACAAAATGTATTGCCTAGAGGAAATTATCTCTAATATTAGCAAGCGAGGGAAACTAACTTCCACTTTTTGAGGGAAAGTGTGACAGAAATGTTACCAAGTATAATTTGGTAAAATTGGCGACCTGACTTTTACAGAAAATTGAGTGAAGCCTATTCAAACATGAGTCTGTCTTTTAAAATTGCCAGCACACACTCTTAGAAATAATGAGCTGAATTTGTACCTTAAGGGGTACAACAGCTTGTCAGTGGGACAGTTTGCTCTATGGTACAGCTGTTGAACTGCTGACATTGGCTTGGGAACATTTATGTTCTTTAAAGCCCTTAAAAAGGTACAAACGTTAAGGTTCAATAATTATCCCAATCAGAAATAGGGGTACAGGAGGAGTCCATTTCTGTTCCCCAAGGTACAAGATACATAATGTACCACCAATGGCTCATATTGTATTTTAACTAACTATGTGTACTTTTCTGAGGGTCAAAAAGGTACCTACAGTACATGTTCCTAAGCCAATGACAATGGTACGACAGCTCTACTTTAGAGGTTAAGTGACCAGTGACAAGCCATTATACCCTTAAAGCTACAAATCCAGCACATTACTTCTCACAGTGTATTTATGCAATAAAGTGCTTTAGAGAGCCTGTCCAATAGTTTGGATACTTGTAAAGGGCCCAGTGGGCTTTAGAATAAAAAAAACATGAGTAGATTGAGGTAAGTTTGAGTGTCAAAAAACAAACAAAACATTTACCTGAGCGGAGGAGTAAGGAGTGTTTTTCATAGTCCAGGGGATGTAATGTCACTGATAGCATCAGGTTAGGTGCACTCACAGATAAATGCACACGTTCCCATGTGGGAGGATTATGAGTGGAAGGTACAGTCCATTGCTTTCTAATAACATCCTCTAATCTCTTGCCAGCTGCCCTTGAGGCTGTCCACTCAGAAAACATTGCAACTTTTCACTTTCAATAAAGCGCCTCCCTCTCGCTCCTGTCTCACCCTTTACCGTGGAGGGGAGGGGTGCGTACCTCTCTCCATCAAAGAGATTGGACAGGGTTGGCCCTCTTGTTGGCTGTAGAGAGAGAAACCCATTTTTATCCCCTACCCTGTCAGCTTGAATTAACTGTACAACCCCAACCTTTCAGCCGAACCTCTGCCTATTACTAGCCGCGACACTGTCTGCATGGTTTTCTATTTTCTCCCAAGGTTCTTTCAGCTCCTACTCTCCCTTCAGTACATTAGAACCACTCCTTTTCACACAGAGGAGCCTTTGAGGGCACGATCATGAAATGTTGAAATCCGCTGTCCTTTTGTGTCAGGTGTTGTAATGTCGGGGCAGGCAGGGTACATCCATCGACCAACCTTTCATCCCACCTAATGGCTCAACTCAAACTATCCCACCCGAGGAGTTAATATCCCAGAGGCCTCTGCTTTCAATTCTTCTTTGGGTTACTTTGTGATTTTCATTCTGAATACTTTCATCCCCTATTACGCTGATCCTGCCATCAGAAGTTTCGCCCACTCGCTTTAAAACTCCGTCGTCATTTGTATTCATCACATTTTCAATTTCTCCCACTCCCTCTCGCCATGATGCCGCATAATAGGTTTTGTGCGTATAAGGTGTCGTTGGGTTTCTTTTTCCAATTAGCATGGAATCATTTCTCCAGCACTAATCTCAAGCCCTGCGTATAACCAGCCCCCTCCTCGCCCCATCTTTGATTTAACGCTTGGCGTGAATCTAGGGGAGTTGGAGGTGCAGCCATGTTGGAGAATCCCCGCGGCCCACAATGTGTTCACCTCCTGATTGCTCGCCCACCCAGGTTTAGTGCTGGTTTATGGAGCATGATATGAAATAAACCCTTTTCGGTTCCCCCAACAAAGATTGGTGGCGTAACTCGCACTCAACTCGGGGAGCTCCGCGTTCAAGGATGAGGGGTTCTGGAGATGCGTTTAAGGCAAGGTGGGAGAGTGGGAGATGACGGGAATGTTAATTTATGAACACATCGGTGAAGAGAGTCGCGGGGACAGACAAAGCTGGCCGCCGCTCCGTGAAGAAGAGGCATGTAGGGCTGCTGATCTCAAACCAGAACACACAGAGCTTTCCTGGGACTGCAGAGGGAACAGAGAGAGCATTTGTGCTCAGCAATCATCTTCTCAAACCACTGCCTCAGATCAACCAAACCAACTGTTTGTATTCCATATAAAAAAATCAAAATCTAAAGCCTCAAAAACAATTACGTTACAGCCACAAGCCTCTTTGTCTCCCTCAGTGAATTGGTGCTGATGGGTGATAAACTATAAACCCACCGTGCAATACAGGCTATTAGTATGTACAGTGCACTATGTTTATTATCATAGATATCTGAAAAGTAATGAATACATCAGTTTCGTCTGGTCAGGGTGAATATAGGCGTCTTTCAATCCCCAGCTTTGACCACAATCTCTTCATTTATGGTTAATAATAAAACCCCTTGGGAAAGAAAACATTCAAAATGCAAATTGTTAAAATACCCACCAGCTCCCTCCAATGCACACACATACACACACACACTCTCTATTTATCAGGGACACATACCAAACTTGATTAGATAGGGGACCAGTGGTGAAAAATCAATTTGAGGTGATTGAAACCGCTAAAGCAAAAAACCAAAATGCTTATCAATCCATTAATTATTAACTACCTGTCACAACAGGTAATAGCAGGTGTGAGACACTGATTCAATTATATGTGTGTGTGTATGTTAATATATTCCAATAAAAATAAGTTGAATTTTTCGATTAGTTTTAAAGGTAATTTCATTAATGGACTTCTGCACATTTGAAAGCAGCTTTTATTTTCTCACTTTGCTTTTTCTGATTTCATTTTTGTTACAACACGTCCTGTTGGAACAGCTGTCTGACAGTCAGTGCAAAACAGTTTTTTCCTTGATTGATTATTTAGCATCGCTTTGTTCTCACCAATGCAAATGTAAATTATTTTAGTTTTTTCTCCAAATACCATCCACCGATTATAAAAGTAGAAATAAAAAAGTAGTCAGTTTTGAGTCTGTCAAATGAATGTACATCTCACCCCAACAGGGAAAAGCTATTGGAACATGAACATGATCAACAGTTCTTGATGAACATTATAAATGGAAATATTTTAATGATGATAAAGGGTTATGATAATTTATGAATACTGGCAGATGACTGAATAACTTAGTAATTAAACACATTATTCAGCCTTTTAAAATGATCTACTATTATAATCTTATTATATCTTACATGTACTTAAAGCCAAATCTTAAATGTTTTTGTATGTTGTTAGTTTTTCTTATTTAAATTTACCAGGTTATCTTATTTAAACAGCTAGACAAGCAATTTGTTGGATGAGAAATAAGTTTTATTATTATGATTTTTTTTTAGCAATCACAAATCCCATGAAAAGACTAAAAGGCTTAGAACATTCCTGAAACACTTGGGAATTCTATCTTTTAGCAAACGTCCTGCCAGCAAGAATAAATAGAGAATTGATGGACTATTTTCAGATGTGGATGAATACATGCTGGGTGCTCAAAACAGTATTTACAGTAGCTGAACGGTTTATATATTATTTAGTCAAAATAAACTAAGGAGGATTTAGTATTTACGAGGTGCACCTGAATGCACCTAAATTTGCCCACAGCAAAAGAAACTAACTTTATGGATATTTATAATTAATATAAATATCAATATTTTTCTGAAAATCTTTTGCTGGCACATTGTCTGTTGCAGTTAATCTATAAAAATAGTTCTAGAGTTTGACCAACATTTGTATAAGCCTTCAATCTATGTAATACAATGAAGTCTCAAAGGCACTTTTCTGCAGATAATGACCGATCTAGGTATGATGATTATACATGATCAAATCTGAGGGTTCTTGAAATGATGGTAGTGTTTAGGGGGTGGAATGACAAAACAGGAGCACACCGGGAGATGGAAATACGGGGGAATAGGGAGTGTTAGCAGGTATGGCCTTGTGGTTGATGACCACAATGTACATGGTTCAATTATCAGCCTCTCTCCCCATGTTTCCTGTCTGTCTTTACAATCACTATCAAATAAAAGTAAATTCTATTAAATTTATTCAGGAAACATACAGCTGTTACATCAGAGGCCGCATGAATCGCTTAACTGTAGCATTAAATAAACGTCCACTTTGGTTCTCAGCAGCTGGATTGGGAACAGTCACTTAGCAACTCCCCCTGACCTTGGCTGCCATGTTAGCATGCATAAGCAATCTGCATCCCTGACGCTTTGATGTGCCGCCGTCTCTCCTTCTCCATCCATGCATGAGGAACTTAAAGATTTCCTGCCCGGGTCAATCATATTGAATTGCGAGCTGATCGACTGTGACAAGCCGCTCTCTTCGCGACCAGGTTCACAGGATGCCGAGAAAACGTTTCACCTTACCCAGGTGCAGTCACCTTGGCCGTGAGCAATGAGCTCGGAGGTTGGCTGAGTAATTCCTTCCGTTGCTCCCGAGACAGCACATCAAAGAGATCTGCATGTAGATTAAAGCCAAGGGCTTGCAGAGAGTTTACCCTTAGCAAGTTAGCATTCACATCCACAACAGCACTGAGAGCATTTGGAAGCAGAGGGAAATGGTACACAGTGAGAGCTCTTTCTTCCATCACTGCAGTAAGTAGAGTAAGCAAGCCATGAGCCAGTCATTAAAAGACCACCTGTTCTGCATCTCTATCTCAGCCTTCAAGTATCGTATCAACAACTAAACATCTAAGACCTGTGCCGCATGTACACACTCAAGCAAACACATCTGAGCACTTGCACACAAGCAAATACATCCACACACACCATTAGACACATGCCTCTGGTTAAGGTGATGATACACAACATATGGTGCTTGAGAGCCTCCCAAACCCCTTGCAGAGAACACAGATGAATCCATAGGATCCGTCTGCGAGTATTCAGAGATTCTTTTAGATTCAGGCTTTTGGCAAAGGCTGACAGGCTAATGGCCTGCTTCAGAAGTTTAATTAGTTTTCACGGGGCTAACTTTTCCAAGTAAGAATGATGACTTAATAATGCAGTCATGTATTAGGTCATTGTTGAATTGTTAATAAAGTTGCAGTGATTATCTCCTCCCAGAATTGAGGGCATTGTCTCAGTTGATGAGTTGTCAGCAGTTAAAGGACAGATGTGCTGAGACAGGGATGGATCATCAAAGATATCACCACGTTATCTGCTGTAAATTGGAGGCTCGGGGGGAGTGAGGAGAAATAAAATACACTTTGTCGAGAAATGTCAAATGTTCATACGTGTTCAAGCTAGCTTAGCTCCTGTTGTACTCTGCTGGTGTAACCACAGAGCAGGAAATGTTCACATTTACAGGTTCTGCTTATTCACCTATAACCAGTTCACTGAGCCCGTTTATTCCAAAAAATAAATAAATTACTTAGCTTTTCATTAAGCTAATAAAATAAATATGAATATAGTGCCTCTTTGCTTTAAAATAGGATTTTTTTTCAAATTTGTTGACTTGTTTTGTGTGAACCATAGACTGTACATAGAAATGGCCAACATGACAGCGCCCCTGGTGGTAGGCTGCCGTAAAGGTTATAAATCCCGTCCCGTCAAATACCTTTTTTCTCAAAGATTGGTTCTGTAATTTTAAGTCATTTTCATCATGCTAATTTTTCTTCAGGTGTTGATTTTTCAGCTAAGTTTGGTTTAAGTTAGTTATTTGATTCTATAAAATTAAGTTATAACATCATGATTGACAGTTGTAACTGACTCGTGATTGGTCGGCGGACTCTTTGTCCCTACTGCACAGACTCTGGCTCTATTGTTTAATGTAACCTGTAATAAAATGTTTGCTTATTAGCATTGGATACATTTTGCTAATGTAATGCTCATCGGCCTTGGAAATAACACTGGGTTAGGGCTAATGATGGAGGCTACTGGTAAACTAGCTAGCTACTCATGCTAACAGTTGCAACTTAAGTTATAGTTTAATCTGTTCTTAACACCTTTGCTCTTGTGTTTCTGCTTTTAGAAATACCAAAAGTAAAAGATGGCAACTCTCATTCAGACAGTAGCTCCATGCGCCCCACTTCAACGAGTTGCAAAATCAAAGCTTGACAGGCCTGCTGTGCCTAGTTATGGGTGCTAAACTATGATTTGACAATTACTGGACAATCTGAGAATAAACTCGCTTGAAAATGTTAATAACATGCACAATCTGAAACTTCATCAGAGTGCATAGAGGCTGAATGTGAAAATGATAATAATATTTTAATTTCCATTCGTCATACTTGTCTTTTGTCTGTGCTGAGTGACTGTGAAAAATGAGCATCTGGGAAAACAAACTCAACCTTTCAGTTATGAGAATATTCATGCCACATGCTACAAGCAACTGAATGGCCATTGGTGAAACATCAAGACACACTCACCTTCTCATTAAAATATGCAGATGAACTCCATATTAAACATACTGACAGATGTTCCGATGCAAATTCATGAGTCTGTGAACTTGTAAATGAGGAACATTTACACTATTGTCATGGGAAGAGCTAATTATGGCAATATTTTGTTTTTTAGTCCAGGAACTGATTGGTCTGTCTGTCCGTCTGTCAGAAGTGATATTCCAGGCAGCATTAGGATGCTTTTGAGAGAAACTGAGGGGCTGATGGATCTGTTCACCACCATTCAAACATCAGACGGATGATCCCCAAGGGGACACTTATTAAAGGTCAGAATTTCAAAACTTAAAAGGCCAACAGTCTGGTTTTGATGGAACTTCGATGGATGAATCATCTTGTTACAGATACACCCAGGGGATGCCTCCATTATTTGTTGGGACTTGAATGTAATTTTTTGTCTTTTATCACTGATTAAAATGCAGCATCACAAAGGCACCCGAAAAATCCCAAATATCTCGGAAACAATTTCCAGAATGCCTGAAGATGATCTAAAAGTCCGGCCCAGCGCTTTCTTCCCTGAGACGTGCAGACGAGGCCTCCTTGGCACTGTCTTTGGTGATGACACCAGTGCACGCGGGGTCGGGGTCGCATCTGGCTGCGCCTGGATCTGATCTGAGCAGTCAGATGGAGCTGGCGAAGCATCACACGCCAGCCTCGGCGCTCAGCGGGAGTGGAGGAGCGGAGAGAGAGGCAGGGCGATAAGGCACAGTGGGTGAGGGGTATGCAGATGGTTGATAACAACTCATATGTGCGCACCACGTTTCCTCCTGTACGTCTTATCTTCTAAGTGTGCTGATTGCTTAGATTCTTACTCTTTACTTACCCTTGTCTGTCGTCTTTTTGCTTTGATTTTGACTCAAAGGTTAAGTACTTTCACTGCACTCAATGAAGGAAGCCCTTAAGTAAAGTTGGTGTATAATACATGGCGTATTTCTAGCAGCATTCCTCATCCAAAAAATCCTTGTAAAATATTTCTCATTTGTGCTGCACTTGTGCTTCTAATGTGAAGCTAGGCCTTCATGGTTCTGTCTCAATTAAAAGTTTCAAAGGAATTCCCTCAATTTGGTCAGAAAAGTGGATCACCGCATATTTTCAACTACCTTTATGCAAATATATTAAAGAGGGTGTAAGGTAATGAAGGACCCCTTACTGCTTCACACCTGCAAAAGAACGTGCACTTGTTTTAAATGAATGAATTCACAAGTACCCTTTAGTATTTGTATCAGTCTCTGTGGTGATGCAGAGGGGGTGACAAGCAACAAGTGCCACTAGTTTGACTCTTGGTTGGTTGACAATGCGGTTCACTGGTGGACTCAGACGGATGCAGGGGGAGAAACAAATGCATTTGGTGCCCCCTTGTAAAAAAAATGTCGCAAAAGGCCCTCTTGAGTACCCCTATGATAGATTAAACATGAAAAAGTGCCATTAAAGTGCCATTCCAGTAGAGAAAATGTCATAAAGTGCCCTTCAGAGAGTCTTTGCAACAGAGGGAACATGATAAAATGCCCTCGACTTTGCAATTTGAGTGGGAAAAATATACAGGAATAGGGTGGAGACATTGAGATAAAGTGCCCTCCAGGCTGGTCTTCCAGTGGAGAAAATGAAATCCATTATTGGGTGTCTTTAGATGGAGAAAACATTAACATAAAAATGTGCCCCTATGCTAAATAAAACATGTGTGCCCTCCACTGCACCCTTTAAGTGCAGATAAAATGTAATGTATGTGGATGTGTGCCATACAGGCTGCTCTACATGCCAGAAAACTTTTTGTGAGCTGGTGCACTTTTTATTTTTCCACCCCTCAGACAGCCTGAGTCCACCAGTGTTGTGGTTGCATATACGCCCAACACCCCCACTCTTTTTACTCTTTATCCTTTTGGTATTTATGGTTAAACGTAATGATGTGTGGCAGCATTACATAAGAGCTTTGTCTGCAGTAGAGGCGCAAGGTGCATTCAAAATGCCTTTACTGCATTTTCTCTCTTTTTTTAATAGGGCAAGGCTTCCCCTCAGCCAAGCATAAAAAAGTAAAAAAAAAAGCTATTATTTTTCAGGTTCAGGAATTTATACTTGGGCTTTTAATGAACACATTGAAATTGAGCATAACTAATTCAGCCCGTATTCATAAACATCAGTCCATCAAGTAATTATTCAGCCATCTATACAGCTGGAAATGTGTTTGTATGGGATGTACAGATATAGTGCAGGAGGGAAAAGTAAAGTCCTGTACTTATGTGCAAATGTGAGTACTTATAACCATTTTCTGCTACTTTATACTTGTACCCTAGTACATTGTACTTTTTCCTCCACTTCTCATATGATAACCAGAACATTTCTGTTTTACACACGTAGCTACAGTGACTGCATGTTTGGCTCTGCCAGAACACCTGTGACCTAAACTCAATGCTGTGCCTGAACACATTCAGACTAGCACTGCTTGATTATGCCAAAAATCATTTTCACAAATATTTTTCAGATCACAGTTATTTAACACAATTACTCACTGACTTTGGAATAGAAATTATGCATAGAAATAATAAATAAAAGCAAAAAATGAGATCTCGTTCTAGTGCACTGCCACAACCTACTGAAAGCATATATTTCACATTCTATTAAACCATATACAACATATTCCACTCATTATTTATTTTGTTTTCATAATGTTTGGAGCCAAAATCTCCATTGAAATGTTGCATTAAAAGTGTAGCAATGAAGGAGCTGTTGTGTCAAAGATTGTTTGTCGATGTATTTTATACCCTACCTAAACCTGAAACCTTATCCCTAACCCTGCAGGAAACATCATTTTAACAGGAGGAAGATGTGATTTGAAAGGGTTACAGACTTCGACCACCATGCCGGTATGCTGATATCCTCCAGTGCCAGGGACCAGGGATCAGTCACAAGTTGGCAGTCACTGGAGAAAACTACCAAACTGTAAACAAAGTAGTTAAATTTAGCTTCACTTTGGCCAATGATGTGCTGCTTACACATTGATGCATCAGCTATAACATCCTAATAATGTCATTTTACTGTAGAAGCAGCACTTTAACTTTTGATGCTAATATTGATTCAGTTCAGTTTCAGTTTCATCAGGATTCTTTTTTATTTTTATGATAATAACCCTGAACTTAACCACAGTTTAAAATGGATGAATGGCTGACTCAATAAGTGCTGCACTAATCATTATTTTCATGATAATGTCATTTTTTATTAACATTCAAAATGTAAGTTATTAGATTAACAAAAAAAAGTAAACTATGAACTCTTGTGTTTTGTAATTTCAGGGTTATAATGTGTATTGCAGGGCCACAGATGGCATCAGTATTTGCAAGGTCACTGCACAATCCAATAAAGAGTTTTATTTGGTGTGAGGTTATATTGATTGCACATATATATACTGTAACAGAACATTTCATAAGCACCCGGCTCTGTGATGCAAATGCAATATTTTAAAGTCATAAAACAAGGATTTAGTGCACGTCCTCCACCTCGGGCAAAGATTGTCGGAGCAGCCAGACTTTTTATTTTCTGGCAACAGTTGCTTGATTCTGTAGCTCAGCTGCGTCGGAGCAACAATGGAGTTCAGATGCACACAAGAGGAATTAAGTAAAAATGATGTGCACTCTGCGCTTCCCACTTTAGAAATTATCCATGTGGGCAGTGGCCGTGCTCGCTGAATATCTCGGCCCAAATAACACCCAGAATTTAATGCTCAGCCCAAAGTCATTATCAGTTTCTTTCTCTGCCAAAATCTATTTACAGCACCCCGGAGCAGTTGGAATTGGAAGATTACTCTTTAGTCCATACAATTTAGAAAATGCACAGCATTTCCATCGCTGCAAGGCCTTGAAATCAATATGTCAATAAACCTACATCTTTCTATTCCATTAGTCTCCCTGCTGGGTGCATACGACAGGAGCACTCACTCAGATCATTCCGCTTTTTTATACTGCCAATGCCAGAAATTCTTGATGTCATTATTAAGGTGCATTTGGGGGAGTTGTACTGAGCAGCTCTTTGAGAACAAATCAAACCAGCACAGATAGGAGAAGATGTCTTCTTTTTTTTCCTTTAATATTATCATTTCAATTGTGAGGCACATTACCGTTTTCGACAAAATCCAATGCTGGGGAGTTAAACTGTCCCCAATTAACTCATTTATCGGTCATCCCCACAATAAAAACCTATGTGTCTCATGCTGTCGTCTCCTTGGGCAAATATTACTCACCATGTTTTATTCATAACGCCGGCTGAACTCTGGCCTGGCTCAAGCTGGCCGGGGGTGAAGATGGAGCATGTTAACTATTTATCGCACATTACGACAAGACATGTGAGGCTTAAAGCCCACGACAGCCTCGCCTGCCGTCTGCTGCAAAAATCTGCTGACAGGGGTGAAACTCGACGCTTTCCCTCTCTTTTACAGATAAGGATCCAGACCTCCTTTAGTCACCACGAGCTCCCCCCGGCCGCAGACCGACACACAGAGCTTCCTACAATTGAACTGGCAAGGGAAATGAGGACAGACAACCTCTTATCAGCAGTTCTATTGCCTTTTTCTCTTCTCTCTCTGACAAAGAGGCGCTGCGGTTCCTGTCTTTTCACTCCCAAATGTGTGACTGTACTCAGGACATAGAGATGATCAATTACCCCCGATGTCTTCGCCCCATCAAGCCTATTCACGTTGCTTTAATGAAACGAGAGCAGGTGTTATAGAGTGGGGAATAGAATGAGAAAAGAATAAAGAAAAAAATAAATTTTTCCTCCAATTTTAGGGAAGCAAGGTGTTGATGGGTACCAATGAGGAAGTTAAGTATCTTTAAAGAACAAAAAGCTCACAAAAGAAAAGCTGATTTTATATCACGGGTGCCTGACAGTCTGCTGTGACCTTGCTTTGGTTTATTCTTCTTCTATTGTCAGTGTGCAGACAGAGGAGGCAGGACATGGGAATTAAACAGTCCTGCAGTGACAGACAAATTATTGTTCACAGTGCTCGCTGAATATGGAGCCTAAAGAAAAGAAAGAAGAAATCACCAAATAAATAATCCTTTTATTAAATAGTCATAAGGAGTGACAGAAATAGAGAATCATTTATTTTAAAGACACTTTTCAGATGTCAAAAGTGTATTTTTTTAACAATTGGATCAACAAAGCTGAGGACCCCTATCCCAATCTCACTCCCGACTCAGATACCGGTGTTCTGTCACAGCCTTCTGAGAGTGAAATCTTCCCATGAGACTTTTCATTAACCCTGTATGTAAACCCATAAGAGGCAATATTCGGTGCTTGGAATAAATGACATACTACAAAGTGCGCAAAAGTCCGTTCAGGGCGTTATCAGCCCATACGTTTAGTTGAGTAGGGGCCTGCTCCACCTGCTGGCAGGCCAGTAGATCATTATCATCCCATTGATAAATTAGCATGTGTTGTTTATCAGCGCCCTCTAGTGGCTGTAGTAATTATGAACAATGCCAACGCAGAAGTAAATGAATATTTACTCCTAGGGCGTGTGGTACAGGAAATGGATTGGAAAACAAAACTTTTTTAAAAACAATTTTGTTAGAGGTGACATGAGTTAACTTCTGTGCATCACATTTTTACGTAACTGCGTCACTTCCAATGCTCGCATTATCCTCATAACACCTAACTTGCGGCATGTGCATGCAATTATCTTACTTTTCAAACTCTTTTATAACCTAACCAGGAAGTTCTTTGTCCTTGTGTTGTGTGAGAAGTGGTTTTGTGGCCTTCTAATTACAAATAATCGCACTGAACAAAAGTTAATATATCAACCTGATTTACTGGTATGCTAACACTCTACTGGCCTACCAGAGGGTGGAGCAGCCCCCTACTCATCCATAATTATTTGCCGATACCCACTGATTCATACCTATTTGAAACATTTGAGACAGGCAACTTTAACCCTGGAAACTGGTGTTCGTTTTTAAAGTGAAAAAGTTCATTTGGGCTAGCTAGTTTTCAAAACTTTTTTTTCTTGTCTGTCTTGAATTTAAAGGCATTGATGCTTTTGCTAACACACTGGTGTTGTTGTTTTGTATATTATATGCAATATTTCAGAAGACTGGTGACAACATTATGAAAGAAACATTAAGGTTTTGTTATAAAAGGTATTATGATAAAATAATAGGTTGAGTATTCATTATGTATTTAGTTATTCCATAAGTCTTCAGTCCATATATATATTTCACACTATTCATAACCTTATGTATCTCCTAATTTTTTATTCAATACTGAACCCTCTGGGACAGATCCAGAGATATACACAGATATTGAATCAAGTGAAAGGTGAAAGGTGTTGGCTGAAATGTGACACCCTGACATAGACTGTGTAAGCTGCAAACAGTAAACCTCCAGGCTAGGCTTGTACTGAAGACAAACTTTAGCTTCCTCAAAATTGAGGATTTGCTGACAGTTTCGTGAGGATGAGCAATGTTTCCCGGAAACAGCATTCAGGAAGTTACAGATAGATTGTTTTTTTACTTTCATACCTTGGAAAGTATAGATTCCTGCTCCAGTGATAGAATTCTGGATTTGTGAAATCCTTTTATAGCAGACATATTGCTGCTGTGGCACTGCTGTATTATTACAGCTTACTCGTGTAAGCCGCATTTTCCACAGAGGTTAACAACATGCTTTGAGCCAGGATGAATAGCTCTATATTCTGTCCTCAATTCATGCACATATTCGGCTTATGAGATATGAGAAACAAAACATTTAATCCTATAGAGCTTTGTGATATCTGTTTGTATTTACACATTCTGTTTTATCTCATGAATGGAAGCGGGGAATATTTTCATATCTTTCTACCTTATTTTTGTGACTGGCTTCTCTAACTTATGTTTTATAGATGATAAAAGTGTCGCAAGATGATTTCTTTTTCTGTAAATATTTCAGAGGTCAAATCATGGCTCATCCATTAGTCATAAGTCACAGAGCACCAAACATCATGCAGTGGGTTGTCCCAAAATGATGCCGGAATCAAAAGGAATGGTTAATATAGCTGTTGTTGCATCATCTCTATAGCCTCAAATTCCTTGTGAAGCTAATTATTTGTAATTAGGCATTTTTTGTTGAAGGCGTAAACAAAGAAAATTTATGAATTCAGCAAACTGCTTCTGAGCTCCAGGTCTTTTAATCATGCAAACATTTTCCTCTTCGCAGGCTGGCCATGTTGGATCCAGCCGGGGAGATTTATTGATTCAACTGAGGCTTCAATCAGTTTTGCTTCTGCTTTCACTTAATTTATGGCTGAAGCAAGGATTATTGAATACTCATGCGAACTGAAGACGCAACAAATTAGCACTTCCAAAAAACATTTTTTTATTTCAACTTTTCTGTGAAATAGCGCAGTAAACACTGGGGTAGTAAAAGAAGTTCTGAGGAGGTTTTTTAAAATCACATGTTGTCTAAGCGCATAATACATCTACACTCATTTCAAGCTTAACTCTGACAGCTTTATTAGCATCTAATCAGCACAGAAAGTAGTGTCACTGTAAGAGTGAACTTGTCTGCTTTATTCGAATTTGTTGGATGAGGTCAGAGTCCTTTGAGAAAACTTCTTTACTGGTTTTATTGTAGGGAAACAGCATGTCCTGCCGGTTAACATGCTTTTGAGCTAATGAGGCTCGACTGGAACAGAAGGCATCGTGAAACTCCCAGTTTTACTGAATCGTCTGTTTTGTCCTAATGCTGCCCTTTTTTCATTACTGCATAAAATGTGAACAGATAGGTTCCTGAAAATATATTTTTCCAGAGTACACTCATGAAACTAAAGCCATGTGAAACTCTGCTAGTATAAGGAGCCTGAGAGCACGTTTACTTCTTCACATGTGGAGTGCTATCAAAAAATGTGACTTTTTGAAAATCGATTCTGTCCTGGAACAGTCACAGTGACTTTTGCTTTACTAAAATATCTGCTGCACTGAGGAGACTCATGCACTGTTACACTGAACAATCCAGTTTTCCATGACATGTATTATTAATAAAGCATAGCCATTATTATATATCACATTGTTCAGTGAAACATGTTTAATTCATTGTTCAGGTTCCAGGCAAACAAAGTTAAATCACCTATTGTCAAGTGGACATTAGTGAAGTAAATATTATTAAGAAATTAATCATCTGAGTTATGTACTGGTATGTATGGTAAATGGGCTGCACTTGTATAACGCTTTTCTAGTCATAGCAACCACTAAAAGTGCTTTAGCACAGATGATCACTCAGCCATTCACACACATATTCATACAGTGGTGGTAGAAGCTTTCTTACAAGTCGCCACAACACATATGAGCGCTTGTAGAAAGCAGCTCGCAATACAGCAGAACGTTCTAAAAAAGCACACACGTCATTGTACAGACATGTTGGTTTGCGGTTGTAAAAGAGGCCGCAGTGACGTTTGCTGAATTTAGGCTACAAAATCACTGCCCTAGGTTTAGGGTAAAAAAAAGTCCTGGTAAGGTGTTAAAAAGTAAATAAATGTACGTAAATGCCAGAAGTGAAGTAGTTATGAGGGTGAAGTAAGACACGGAAGTTACGTAAAAAAAATGTTTGTGAAAAAAAACAAACGTGAACAATGTAAGTTACATAAAAAACGTAAATTACTTTAAAAGTTGTTTACTTTTGTTTTAATGAATGAATTTATACATAACCCACCCACTTCAATTATATTAAGTTATCTATATTTAAGGGTTTGGTGGTTTTGAGTGACGTCACAGGTAGCTTCCTGCTGCAGTCAGGACAGCTTCGGCTCTTCAAGCTCCGCCTCTTCGCCCATTTTTGGATTGTCGGGGAGTCAATTAGATCAGGCACTGCCACTCCCACCACACTGAGCTTCAACTTCAAGTTTACCTTTTACCTGGTGGTGTTCATTATTCCCCTTTTTGTGTATTTCTGTCTTCTTGTAGTTATTTTGTGTAGTTTTTGTGTCTCTTTTGTGGCCACTTGTGGTCATTTTCTGTCTGTTTTGGTTATTATGTGTCCCTTTGCAGTCTTCTTAAGGTTCTTTGTGGTCAATTTGAATCTTTTCATTGTCAGTTCATATCTCTTTATGTGATATTTTGAAGGTGAAGGCCAGGGGGACCCCTGACAGTCTGCGCCCTTTGAGCTGGCCTGGTAGACCTGTTCAGTAAGTATCCATGATTCTGCTCCTTCTCTCTGTGATAATGGTTACAGCATGAAACTTAACATTAAAATGTCTGTTCTGTAGTTCGAGTTGTGTGTTTCTGACTATGTAGGAATAAAAAATACACTCCAATCAGACTTTTTCAGCGTACTATTTTTGGAAAGAGAAGCCTGTCCGGGCTGTTTTTTTCCCCCCATGTCAAAGAGATTGGCGACAAATGTTCCATAGCTGTCTCTGCCACCAAGGAACACGGAGAGAGCAATTTACTACGCTCACCAGTCACTCTAATCTTCAAAGGATGCTGTTATTGCACCGCTTACATCGTTCTCTATCCGCGCAGAGTTTATCCGGCCCATCCTGCCAGAGTGTGTCAGGTAAAGTGCTAGATTACAGCCTGTGTCAAGTGAACTACCCCCAAAACGACAGCACTTAAAATATTGATGCCGCCATTTGTTTTGCTGCCTTAACACTTTTTACCATATTTTTTTTT
>CAFUXE010000630.1:380491-391984 GCA_903364295.1 Serranus cabrilla | reverse complement strand
GGTTGGAGCTGAGAGCAGAACAGAGGGGAGGAAATGCAGAGCCAAACTTTCTCCCTTCTGTTGCCAGCACATTTTATTCTATTGTCTTTTTTCCACTCCTTTCAATGAGCTTTGCCAGTCACAATCCATTGCCCAGATGAAGCTTTGGGCCAGTAGTTTGGAGAAGATATGAGGCTACTGCATGCACTCCCCTGCCAAGTTTGCAATACCGTTTTTTGCCAAAATTGCCACTGTATTATTTCCTGGTTCAATGTTATTTGAGCAAACAAGGGCAATGACTTCCACTTTTGAAATGTTCCACTGCATTAGTATTTCGATGGTGCGCAGGCCAAGAGAGCAGCCAAAATGATAAAAGAAGAAAGACGAGGGTCTGTGCCGTTTGTATTCCACACTTAGCGATGCTTTTTTCTCCTTTGTTCACTGTGTTAACAACAGCTATTACAATTCCTGTACACATGAGTGCCTGTAAACATGTTTTTCTTCATCCTCTGACACTCAAAGCTGTGCTCTGACGCCAATGTATGATACCAATAAGCTGCACACAAGTGGAAACTAACTGAGAAAACATCGGTCAGTTTTTGAAATTTCAATCAGAGCGCCCGTGCATGAAAGAGCACCACTCACCCGCCTTTTTTTGGTGCACTTGGCAGGTATATGTAAATGGTTCTGTATGTTTCATTGAAATGAAATGTCAGCTCTGTGGGCTCATGCAGGGTGGTGATGAATACAATTAGTTTCACATCACTAAGGCATAAATAATGACAACGCGCTGTCACCCTTCCCTCTTTATTCCCCCTGAGCTCTTCTGTAGGCTGAGAGAGGTTGTCAGGATGAATGTGTGGGATACTATGTTATTAGAGAGAATATTATTTCTCCATACACTCACATCATCACTAATTCATGTCATGACGCTGGTTAATTTAAGTACCATTGTGATATAATGCCCTTTATGCGTGTGGATGTGTGAACTATTCCTTACATTTAAGGCGCCTGGTTACAGGGAGCACTAGCTACTTAACATGTGAAAGCACTGGTATTGTGTCTTCTTTAGCTCTGAAGGACATTTGTCAATGCTGAAAAAATTACCTTAATGATGTCACAAGGGTTATTTTGGCTTGAATTTGAAGATGAATTGAATTTCAAAGGCCACTGCATTTACCAGGCAGGAAGGGTCTAACAAAAACAAGCTATTGGTTACATTACGGGATCTGTAGGATACTGAGTTTCTGGAGCTTTGAAAAAGTAATTGGTCCACAAAAATCCTTCTGAGTCATCCACAGATATCTGTACCATATGGAATGGGAATCTATCTAATATTACAGATATTTCAGCCTGCACAGAAGCTTTGGAACAACAGACCAACTGCCATGCTGTTAATTATACAGAACATTATGAAATGAATATAATTTAAATGTTTGAGTAATAAAAACTGTACTCCCATTGTCATGAGCAGGGAGATTACCTACCTACCTATAAAGCAGCTGCGTGACCAGATTGTGTCCAGTGGGGTTATGCAAAGGTGGTATGCAGTATGTGCACCATATATGCTTTAAATACTAACAGTAAAGTTACTTTCCTGTGTTCAAAATTGTGACTTAAGATAATTGGACCTACCAATCACAACTTAACAGTGGCACCATACAACTGTACTATAAAGCTAAGCTGCAGTACTTTATTCTTTGAGTCCTAAAAAGACATTGAGCCTCCAAAAGTTGGCTACAGACGAAAGAATACAATGTGAATTCCCAAAAACAGTCACACTATAAATTACCAACAAATTTAAAACAAATAATCCTAAAATATAGTCAATTATAGTTTAGGATTGGCATCTGGCCATTCCCTGAACACGCCCCTGCTATAGAGACCCAAACCATTATTTGTACTACCGGTAGGCTGTATACATGTTTATTTCTGCTGTAAAGGTGGTAATTTTAACATGGATGTCTATGGGGATTGACCCACTCTGGCCTCAAGTGGCCAGTTAAGGAACTGCAGTCTTTGGCATTCTAGTATTGACTCTGGGTTTCATTACCAGAGATTGCCACTTGGTATAAATGTGGCCAAGAAGCCTCTATTAATAATAATAAAAATTCTCTCCCCCCCTCTCTCTAGAATGTAATCAATTCATGTGATTATTTTTTTGTGTGCATTATTGCTTCAAGTAAGTATTCTCTTGGTATTTTAAGCCAACAGACCCTCAGACTGGAGAGCCAACCCCAATCTGCATGTAGCCTCTGAAAACCAACACAGATTGCAATCACATTTTGGACTTAGAAGGGTAAGCTGCGACATCTGAAATACTGTGCAATATCAAAAAATTATTTCAGAAAAACTAACCATATGGTTGCTTGTATTTATAAGTGTGGTGACCATGAGATGACCGGTAGCCAGCCTTCAGCCTAGCCTTCAGCACGCTAACTGCCTAATTTAATCCCATTATTAACCATTAAATAAAGAACTCTGGTGGTCTTTTTGTTTCCTAGCAACATCCTGAAAGCCACTTTGTGATTTTTGCTGTAAGAAAAACTTCAGAAAGTAGATCCATTACTTGCGTGTGTGCTGTATAACTGTTTTAACCTTATTTATTTTTTAAGATATTACTGTGAAACTAGAAAAGTGCATTTGTAGAAGCAAATACATGGGATTTCTGAAAGCCCACTTTTTTATTATTAATTTAGGAAATATAGGACAGGTAGTAGGATAAAGAGTTTACAAAGTATACGAAAGTAAGATTTAAGCAGGGAAAAAAGGACAAGGTAAAAGTAGGAAATAGACTTTATAGATTGATTGGTTACTGATGTTGGACAATCATCTGACAACCAACAGACATGACAACAAACTGCTGCTGCAGCTGGACAGCCCCAGTATCAGTCGAGAGAGCTGTCAATTTGACATTACACTTGTAACCGAGCCCATGACGTCTTCTGGATTTGATTTCCCTGCAGTACAGCTCATGCATTCTGCTCACAGCCAACTTTCATATGTCAGTTTTTATAGCCTTTCATCAGCAGATGCATCAAATGTCTCTGCATTTTTGAATACATTACCAGGCAAGTGAAAAAAATCTAAGTATATTTCACTGTTAAAGATTACCTCCTTTAAAAAAGTATATGCAAGTTGATAGCACATACCTGCAATTTCCAGGACAAAACTTTATCTGATCTCATAAAATCTGATCTTGAGAATCATAGATCAAATGGAAGTGAGAAACCGTAGCCATATTTAATGATGACACAGAGTGATTATTATAGAATGTACAGCATATTGCCAGTCTGAGGCCCAGAGCTGTGGCTTATGAAGGCGCCTTGTTGCAAAAGAAGAGAAGTATTCTGCTGTTAACACCCCTAGAACATGCTCTGATACACTGGACCAAAGAGCAGCTTACTGAAAACACCAGCAGCTGAACAGACCACAGCCTTCCTGCCAGCTACCCAATTACAGCCACAACCCCAATTCCAAAACAGTTGGGATGCTGTGTAAATTAAAACAGAAGGCATCGAAATCAGAATTCAGAGTCTATGTTTACAAAAAAACTAAACTTTATCAGTTTGAACATTAAATAAATTGTCTTTTGCTTGATCAGTCAAATCACATGTAATGTCAAGTCCTTAGTAGCAAAGTATTCCCAGTGTGAGCTTTCATATCGGGTAACAATACACAAAAGTCAACACAGTACAACGTTGAACATTTTACATACATACACATATTTTATATATTAGGTCATTGGAGTCATCATGTCTGAAATCACAAGGCTTCAACTTTTAGGTCCAAGTCAAGTCATTTATTTTCTGTCAAGTCAAGTTGCAAGTCATCAAACAGAGACTCCTGTCGACTAAAGTCCAAGTCACAATGACTCAAGCCCAAATCTCTGGTTGTGAAACAAATCTACCTGGTTAGGTCTGGAAAAAGATTTTGGTTTCGGTTAAAATAGGTATGAGATGTAGCTATGTCAGCCCTGCGATAGACTGGCGTCCTATCCTCTCGCCCAATGTCAGCTGGGATCGGCCCCTGGTGACCCGGGTTTGGATAAGTGGTTACAGAAAATGAATGAATGTAGCTATGTTACACGGCAAAGTTCTGTATATGTTATGTTTGTAAACTAATGTAGTCATTTTTGTAAGCTTGAATAACTCAACAACAATAATGGACTTTTGGTTTCACAAGGGACAACGACTGGTCCGGGTTTGAATCCGACTCAGAGCCCTTTACCGCATGTCTCGCCCCTTTACTCTGTATCTCTCCCACTCTCATAAAGCCTTGAAAATGGCCAAAAAAATATGTTAAAAAAATGTCTGTTTGTTTTTATCCATTGATTCCTCCTCCCGGCGCAGACTTTGTCACTCTTTATAAAGAAACTTCCTACTTTGCTCCTATCATAATTACTATGGCCACTTGTGGTTGTTGCCTTTAAACAAACATCAAAGATATGGCTCTAAATAAGCAGCTTGCACAAGTGGCCTATACAACCATTTTATGTAAGTATTAATGGGAGAATAATTTCCACAGCTACTACCAGCACACTCACTAAACAAACTTGATTTAGTGATTGTCTGTGGTATGGGTACATTTCGTCGCTTGGTGATTACCATACAGGAGGTATTAACCATGTGATGTTGCATTGGGATGGCTTGGAGGACAACACTCCAACCTCTTATCCATGATTCAGTCATCATTGACAACAAAAAACTTTTTGAGAAGATTGTCTGAAAATAAATATTCCGCTGTGTGTTATGTACATGGATACCAATCATTGATCAAAAGCAAATCCCTTGGGGGAAATGGAGATATGCAGTGTAAACAAACATGCTATAATGATGTTGATATTTGTTTTGCATTTCTTTACACTTGCAATTCCCTTATCCGTAAAATATAATTTCTGTTACAGAGCAGGGCTTTGGCACTGACAGTTGTTGACAACAAAGACAAGTAGAGAGTAACCAATTATTAGGAGCACCTGCATTGATGTATTGATAAAACATTACAGTTGTTGGTGGTGGATTCCATCATATTGAGAGGTGTTTTTAAAGATCTCCTCTGTATGTAGATTAGGGTGAACAACGCATTAGAAATACCTCTAAGTGTGAGGCAGTTTTATTCTTCCAAAGTTGTGTTTTCTCTACCTGTTTCACTCAGCAATATAAAAAAAAATGTAAACTGATAAGCCTCAAGAATTTTCTTTGGTCACGGCCTAGACTCAGACAAGACTGGATCCTTTCTTAAAATTGAATTGGACTCAACAGAGGTGGTCTTGCCTGAAGCCAAAAAGCCAAACATTCTCATTAAATTTCACGGAATAAGCACAAACACTGAACCATGAGTTGCATTGCTCCTTCACAACAAGATGTTCTGCCAATAGCACCAGTTGGATATGGACATTGGACATGGGCACGTAAGATAAAACCTCTGACTGTAGACTTCACCTCCTTGCATAAACTGGCCTTAAACTACCTCTCTGACAGTTGACCTTTGGATATTTACTCCCTGACACCTATTACATATTACAATTTTACATCTCAGCCTTCATATTCTCCAGGATCTAATTAACACCTAATTCTAAAACCACACATGCATACATCCCCCACTTCTCTCCTCCACCCCATCACCATCACTGACTCATTTATTAATGATAAATGTACTTGATCTAAGCTCTGACAGGATGATTAATGTGAGTGAGAATATGAGTAAGCTTTCTGCATGGAAGATTTTAGAGGGTTGGGATTATTTTTTTCTGTCAACATGACAATTTCCCCTCTTGTCACTTCATCCTTTGTATCTACAAACACAATGGATAATATTAGTTTTTCGTATAATTGTGCAGTTTGTCATACAGTTATTTCCTGCAGTGATTTATTTGAAAAGTTTGTGGTTCCAAAGAATTTTACTAAACTTATTCATAAGTTTCTTATGTCATTAAAGAAGACCTTTTTTCCTCTATTTCTGTGTATATTTTTTGATATACAGGATCTAACTTTTTCCACTGGTGAGTATCATTTATGCCCTTAAGGGCCCCTGCGGAAATGCTCTTTGAAACAGTTTTTTGATCCCTCACAACAGTTTTTGTATCATCTTGCAATGCTTTGCATTCTGCTGCAATGCTTTTTTGACACGTTTCTATTCAAACCTGGCTACTAGAAAGGCTTAGCAAGAAATGGCTGTCGAGGCCATTTTTAATGCTAGCAGAATCCAGACCCAGCATTTCGTGTTCCTTCTCTCCATGTCTGTAGATGTTAGTTAGACCCACATGTGGAGGTTACATATATAGTGTCATTGACAGGCAGTGTAGCTCACTGTACAACCTAGGGCATTGGATGCCTGGTTGGACCTCTTAAATTAAAAAGGGTTTGTAAAAAAATAAAAAAGCAGGTTTTGTTTTTCAAGAAATAACATGTATTTAAGCCAACAACAGCCAAAGCTGCTAATATGATCTGCTACTTGCAACATTTGACAGCAATAGTCAGTGTTGACTAAAAGTGAGAAGCTGCTACCCAAAACTCCCCTTCAGTTGGTACACTTGGCACAACACATTAGTATGGGGATTGTGTTCTAGCTAGACAAACTGAAGAACCGCTGTCAAAACCAATGAAACTGTGACTGGTTGGGCTTACCTTCCCCATGGTCCAACAAAAGACACTGCACAGTTGTTTTTCCTCAATCTGCTTGCACTTCACCCTTGTTACTGGGCTAGCTCTCTGCCCAGGGCATCACTATCAACACTTGTAGCACTTTGCTTGTTTGCTTGTTGCTTGCTAAGAAGCCACATTCCTGTACCTTGGCTAACAGATATTATTGCAGCCTTACACACAAAACTGTAAATCATGCAAGGCATGTTATAGCTAATGCCAAGAGGTTATGTCAGGTTATGTAAAAATTGTAAAGCACATTATTTTTTAATTAAAATGTCATGTTATAGTTATTTACTTGCATTCCTGAAGATGAAAATTAGTTTAAGTGGTTTAATGGTGTGCTTGATTAATTTCTAAATTCTCTGAGAATCCAAGTGAGTCAGCTCACATTTGGGTATAAAAATGTGAATTCAGTTTGAAATCCCTCATTCCTGTTCAAAATGGTAAAATGTCAATAGCTTACTGGAAATGAAAGAGTCATCATTAAAGCACGTCATGATGCTGGATGGTCTTGCAGACAAAAAGGAAAAGATGTATTATGTTTCACAGTATTGTCAAGTATGGTTTGGAGTCAACAGCAGACACTGGTACTTATAAAATGCGCAGAGGAAGGACACAAATTTTAAAGGAAGCTGATGTCAGACACCAGAGACAGAAGGAAGACCACTGCTGACTTTCAGGCAGAGATGAATGCTTCTAGATCAGAGTCTGAGAAAGTCTCCAGAATGACCATAAGCAGCAGGGCCGGCCCGTGCATATCTCTCGAGGCGAAAAACAATTATGCCGCCCCTAAGCCTACATTTGCAACGTACTGGTCCATACCAGCAACAACACACACTGCAATGTGTCATAAACAAAGCAAAAACCAACAACAACACACAAACGCCAATATGGTATAACGCAAAAAGTCGAGTGCAACGCCAGAGTGTTTAAAGTGTCAACAATAAAATATGTATGACGCAATATGCGGGCATTTTGCGGATCCATATAAAGATAATGCACCAAACCACATGTCTGCCTAATAACTCCAATAATCTGGTTCCAAATCATTTACAGCAATTCACTAAATAATAACGGTGCAAATCTCTCCAACACACCACGTTCTCATATGCATCAAACACAGACACATAGCAACCACATATAATCAGCAACTTAAAAGGCTAAATAGTAGCTAAATAAAGCTTACCTTTCAGAAGTGTAGGTGGCGGGCCTTCATCGCAGCAAAGCTCTTAATTGCATCCAGGATCATTCGTAATATCCTGACCTTCTCGGTGGCTTGGCGGTAGGTTTGAAGCCAGGCTGCGGGCTGCTGCCATCTGCTGTTGTGGCGATGATGCAAACATTTGAACCGGTGAGAGTTGTGCTAACGTTAGCGGTCGGTGATGCACTTGGAGGCTCGTTGTAATCCTTACTAGAACTCCCGGGATCAATGTATTTAATTAAAAAAGGAATCCCTCTGTTTTTGGAGAGCTTGCTCCTTCAATATCCTCTTCTTTTTGTATTCCGAACCAGATCATTTTGGTCGTTTCGACATCATTACCGTCCCTCCTCACAATGCAGTTTTTTCAGAAATACCTGTAGAATCCAAATTGTTGGCGACAGCTACGATTGGCTCGTAAGAGCTGGGGGCGGGATTTGTGTGAGTAAGGCGGCCACAGGTCTAGCATGATTGACACATGTCTCAGCAAATCATACAGAAAGCGCAGTGCAGTGAGCTTGCAGTTAGTTGATTTTGCTCATGAGTTGGCCCCGGTCGGCCCACATTTCGCCGCCCTCGCCAAAGTGCCGCTCTAGGCAATCGCCTAGTTCGCTTATTTGCACGAGCCGGCCCTGATAAGCAGACAACTCGCAGAACAAGGCTTAAAGGGAAGAATGGCTGCTGAAAAGCCTGCCGACATCCAGAAATGATTTTGACAAACACTGAACTGTTGATGAATGGAAGAACGTACTCTGGACGGATTATTTCAAGTTTGAACTCTTTGGTCAGCATCTTTGTGTTTATCTCTGCAGAAAAGCTGGGAACATTCTGATGCCAGATGCATTGCACACACAGTGAAACATGGTGGAGATTTCATTATGGTATGGGGTTACATTTGTGTGTGGGCAAATGAGTGAAAATCGACAGTATCATAAACAAGAACGTCTACCATAACATCTTAGTGCATCATTGAATTCCTTCTGGACTGAATCTGATTGGTTGTGGATTCATATACCAACATGACAATGACCCCATACACACTTGGCCACTATTTGACCAAGAAAGGGAGTCTGGAGTACTGGAACTGATGGTTTGGCCAAGTCAAAGTCTGGATTTGAAACATATTGAACAGATGTGGGATTTAGAAATTTCATAGATTGAACGCACAAAAGTTTCATCTAAGGCAAGTCTGTAGGAACAGCTAGAACCTGTTTGAAACTCAATAACAAAAGAGACTATCGAAAAGTACATAAAAACAATGCCAGCAAGAATGCAAGCTGTCATCAAGGCCAAAGGAGGCC
Source organism: Serranus cabrilla (assembly GCA_903364295.1). Lineage (NCBI taxonomy): Eukaryota > Metazoa > Chordata > Actinopteri > Perciformes > Serranidae > Serranus > Serranus cabrilla. The sequence goes on along the minus strand of CAFUXE010000630.1, from coordinate 382,862 downwards.
TTACAAAAATATGTTTTTTTGGTTATTATATGTGAAAAAGGACATTTTATTCATCTGTTTGTTCTTAAAGACAAAGGATAAATAGAATAGACTACAAGTTCATACGGTTGACTGATTGGAATTTATCAAGGTTTTGAGGAGGTAAGGCAATTGCTATTGTGATAGAAAGCAGGTGTTTTGTTAAAATGTTCTAGCTTTCTAGGGGATCACTATGTTGGCACAGTCATTAAATCCCAGACATCAGCAAAGTAACAGTATCCTGGAAACACCAACTCAGAACTGGAAACACCAGGAAACTGATCATTGACACAATGTTTTGATTACCATTTCATAGGTTCCTTTTTAGTAGGGTTAACATCATCAGTGCAGGGAAAATGAAACCACAGTATTTACAGCAGAACAACAAAGCTCTGCACGTCTGAGATGATTTTGTTTCACCAGCAAATTACCTCAATAAAACAGCAGGGAGAGCTTTCCTTGTATGTCACCTCAACAGCTGACGAATGAAAATGTTGGCTCATGAGGTGATTACCTGTTAATAATGCTCGCTGGGCATTGTTCAGCAGTGGGTTTTCCATTGTTCGAAACCAATTAGTCATTATTCAAGAATGTTTTGTTTTTTTTCCTAGAGTGGGGAGCTATCAGGAAAACAAAGCAAGACAGAACATGTAAAACACATGTACAAAAAAACTTTATTAATGAGTAAAACCTACAGAAAGCAACAGGCAACAGACCATTATATAGTATGTTCCCTGTATATTTTCAACCATCAGAAATGACAGGGTTTATTTTTTTCCCTACGTCCTTACCGGAGGGTGAAAATACACAGCAGTCATATAAACTGTAGTGTGTGTGCATGAAAGGAGGTGGTTTAATCACAGAATGCATTATCTGAGAATGTTTTCTCAGTGAAGGCCAGACACATTGTCAATTTGATTTGGTATTTGATACATTCAGGCCCAATGAATACTTCCTGGGGGAAGAAACATATGACTGGGTTTCGAGTTGAAATGAAACTTTAGATGAATGGGAAAAAAATACACGGAGAATATATCTCACTGTTAACAAAATGGCCTTTTCTTTGGAGGGTCTCTTTGGTATTGGTCTTGAAACAAGAGCCCTTCAAGGTAGAAGAACTAAAATGAATCACAATGGCTTTAAAAGGAATATGTATTCAGCATTGATACATCCTTACAAATTTCATCTGCACCATTGCCCTGATTATACAGTCTATACAGATGTAAAAAAATAAAATAAAATAAAATAAAAACAGCAACATGGAAAATGTTCTGCAAAGGATGAACAATAAAATGTTTGGATTCATCTACTGCATATTATTCTCCTTGTAAAACACTTTTGCCATCTGTAGTTGCCAATTACAACCTCAAGGCTCAGACATACTTTCCATTATGCTTCCATGGACAGCAGCAGGCCTCCACAGATGCAGACACATACTGCAATGGTCCAAACAGACATGCTTGCTATGTATACTATGTGTATAATAAAATTCAATGGGTTCTTTCAAGTCAATTCAACTCCACATGGGTTCCATATTTGAATGTAAGCCAATGGCAATAATACAGAATACAGTAAAATATTAATTAGCAATGTAGCAATAGAAATAATAGCAGTATAAGTAATTTATAATGGCAGTACGTATAGGAGCAGCAGGAGACTTGTCATCCCATGACAGGCTGTACAGCTCCAGAGGCAGAAGTATAACAGTAGTAGGGGGGGTCAGGCAGGGCCATGGTCATAGGCACATCCACGATCCATTGAAACCTTCAGGACGAGAAAACACAAGGACTCCGGGAAGAAGTCAAGTCAGTAACATGCATTAATGAACATGAAGGTTACAGATGAAGAGGAAGAGGAGGAAAGAGAGGCACAGTGTATCATTTGTACCCCGGCAGTCTAGGCTTATAGTAGCACAACTAAGAGCTGGTCCAAGACAGGTCTGAGCCAGCCCTTGTTAAGATAAACAACAACAGGTGGACACAATAATGCAGACAACACAGAGCTCAATTCAAACAGTGTATTACTCCAATAGAGTGAATAATACTGATTGATCAGGGTGGGTATTGAACCCAGGTCTCCTGCGCAGAAGGCAGCAAAAAAGCTATTGGACCACAAGGACTAGTTGAAGTTACTTGCGGTATCACAGATAACCAAGACAGGGGGGAAGATCCAGGATATAGTGTCAGAGGAGTGGGGCAAGCAGTGGAGCAGAGCAGGCTGAGGAGGATGCAGCTTGAGGCTGGAATGCAGCAGGCACAGACAGCAGCAGGCGAGGCAGGTCAGCAGCTGAAGTTCTGGAGATGCGAACATACGAGGGTCGACAAACGAAGTGGGGAAGACTGCAGAGAAGAGC